>PVKA01021261.1:0-38968 GCA_004027165.1 Ctenomys sociabilis | reverse complement strand
TTTTTCTATTCTCCTCTATTTTTTTTTCTTTGTGTCTCCTTTAGAAGCAATATTTCTTTCATTATAGTTATTTCTTTTTTTACTTCAGAAATTATTTCTGATCTGATTTCCTCTAAACCTTTCTATAGTTTTCTTTACTTGAGGAGTTATTACTTCAGAGATTTCAGGTGTGTTATTTCCAATTTCTTCCATGCTATTGTCTCCTGCATTTATTCTGGGTGGGCTTGGGACCTGAGAATGCATTTTGCTCCTTCTCTTTGTCATTTTGTATAGCACTGTCTTCTGAACTTTGGTATAGAGCTTACATAGAGTTATTACCTTAGCACCATGTCTGCATCTACCAAGTTCAAACTCGTCCTGGTGGGTGTGGCTTGGGTCTGTCCACTTCTTCCTGCTGCAGCCCTTGGAAGTGAACCTGCTGCACCACTCTGCCAAGATGTTCTGCTCCTGGATCAGGTGGATGGGACTTGCCTCTAGCCTCTCCACAGAGAATTCTTCCCCAGGGTTCCCACTGGGCCTGTCTGATGCAGGAAGTTCCACAAACATGCCTGGCCTGAGTGCTGGTTGGAGTGAGGATCTAGTGGGCCCTGGGCAATCCCACTCACATGCTGCTAGTGAGAATGATGATCCAGAGGGCTCTGGGGGGTCATTCCTACCCACAGGCCAGATCTGGGTGCTGGCTGGAATGACCAGATGTGATATCTTGTCTAAACAATATTAGTACAAACATTTCTTCTCATTAACCTAAGAGAAAGTAGTTAATATCTATCCTAACTATCTTGTATATACATGTATTTTTCCCCAAAACAAAACAGTCCTTTATTTATTTATTTATTTTTGCAGAACTGGGGATTTGAACTCAGGCCCTTGCACTTGCCAGGGAAGTGCTTATACCACTGAGCCATCTCCTCAGCCCTTAAAACAGTCCTTTATTTATATCCCCTTCTTTGTTTAGTTATATAGGTCTTGTTTTCACTTGGTCTTAACCATCCAGCAGAAAAGTGTAACCACAAGGTATAAAAAAGTAAAGCTATGTTAATATGCTAAGCGATAAGAGGCTCAAGTCAACAACTTCAGACAATTGCCAGTTGTGCTGATAACTCACTACTTCTATAGACTATTGCAGTACATTGGGCTATTTTGCAGAATTCAAGTACCTACAATCTTTGGATTGGCATCATATATGTAAAGGTCCTTTAAAGACTTCTCAAAATACAGCTTCTCTAACAGCAATGGAACATCCATCTCTGACAAAACAAAACAAAAAAATGGTTTTAAAAAAGCATTACAAACAATACATGTGGTATTTATAGAATATTGCTGTGCCTATCTTTCTGAGGTCTAAGTGCTCCTTTTCCCAAAGATTGGCTTTCTGTCTCTAACAATGAAAGAAAAATGTAACTTCTGAAAAATTTTCCATTGAAATATTTTCCTCTTGTGCAGGAGTCATGGCTGTTTTGTTTTGTGTGTATAAACGACAGTGGAGGATGGACCTCTTTGGTATCTGAAATGAAGCAAAAATATCCTAATTAGCTAAAAGCTGCAAGCCTGCAGTCTGAGCCTTAGCAGGGATGACCCGACCCTTCTCCAGACAGCCCGCAGGGTGCACGGAGGGATGCCCAGAGTGGGCTCTAGGCTCAGCTGCAGCTCCGAGCGGCACCATCAACTCTAGCAGCCATGAGAGGAACAATTCCAGCCAGAGGCAGGGACGCTCCCCCAACTGAAGGATCCCAGCTGCAGGCAGTCAACTGTCTGCTGGATGCTTTCCTGGGTTATAATAAAAGAACAAGAAAGTTATTTTCTCACTCTTACTGCTTTCAAACCCCACCGTCCCTTACTGCAATGAAAATACTTCTAGCTCACACAGGGCACAGAATTCGTATTTTATTGGACAGGTTTGAAGCACACAATGATTTCGGTCTCTGTGTGGAGATGGCGCGCGTGCATAACACATTCTAGGTCCTCTTTGCATCCCTTTCCCTGCTCCTCTCTCCCCGTCCCTCCCTCTCTTGATCCTTTCCTTCTTTCAGAAAGATCTTCCTCCCTGTTTGCCACCTTTATTTTTCTCTTTACTTATAATTTGAGTTTCTCATATAAGAGAAACCATACAACATTTAAGCTTATTTGTGTCATTTACTTCATTTAACATTCTGGTCTCTCTTAATGTCATCCATCCATTTTCCTGAAAGTGACCCAAATTTGTCTTTCTTTATGACAGAGTAGTACTCCACTGTGTGCAAAAACCACATTTTTGTTATCTATTCAACAGCTCATTAATACAGAGAGCCGCTTATGATTTGTTCTACTGTATGCATAGGCATTCATGTTTTTACTGTAATAGGATGTCTGTAGTCTTTATGGAAAATACATAGAAGGGGAGTCACTGGATCAGAGAGGTTTTAGTTCCCATTTTTTCAGCCACTCTCCATATGACTGGCCTTAGGTGGCTGTTGACTGAGACCCTTTCCTTCTTCCATATAGCGAGAACTATACTATCCTTACTTCCTCCTTTAGTTTCCCTTGATAGAACTTTGATCAACATGAAAGCCAACATGTACCGTGGTGTTGGACCATTAAAACTAGTTAACTCTTAGCTACTTAGTCTGCTAACTAGTTAACTGTTCTGGTCTAGTTAGCACTTTTAGGCTATTGCCATGGAGCAAGAAGACTCAAGGAAGAGTATGGGACAAACTGTTTGAAGTCCATCTCAAGTACTAAAGAAAACAAGTCATAAGGAAGAACAGCAGGAAAGTAGTGAGTTAATTCTTCCCACCTCTCTGTCCACAAGCCCCCTCTGGTGGAGGAATTCACTGATAATGAGGAAGCCATGATAAAAATAATCAAACTTTAAAAAGAAAAGGTAATCCAGGGGCTGAGAAAATCAGCCCCTGCAGAACTGCAAGTCAAGTATAGCGATTAGCAGACATGAGCTGCAAGTGAAGGGCCGTTTGCAGACGAAGCACCCTGATGAACGACTCAGCAAAAGGTCAGTTCTGCCCCTTTATCTTCACCACCCGTCAGCTTCCGTCAACCTCAACTTGTCCCAAGCAGGCCATAAAACATTCGCCATAAAAATTAACCTAATTTTGCAACACTATGAAAAGAAACAGCGTTGGAGGTGGTCAAAGTGCATGGGCCAGCTACTCAATGGGGATACCTTGCATGTGTGAGAAAGAGTGTTGACATTTAAAACCCTGTTATAGAAGGTAATGTATTCAGCAAGGTCTGCCCTAAGCTTGGCCTCACAGATTCACAGTTAGTTCTCAAGCAAAGAAAGAGAAAATTAATCCCGTCAACCAACATGACACTGATGGTGGCTTTAGGATGGAGGCTAGAGTGTCGGCACTTCCCCTTTCGTTCTCCTAGAAGACAAACATTCCTGCAAACTTTGCGGAGGCGGACGCCAGGCTTTCTGCTCTGCCACGCCTACAGCATGTTCTGATACGCGCTGTGAAAAAGGCCGCCTTCCCACTTCCAGGGAACAACATTTAGACAACAGCAACACAATATCAAGTGGAACTTTTGTTTTCAGCCGGAAGGGACTCTGAAGATGAACATATCTGCAAACTTTAGCTCCCCATAACAAACCCCAAAAGACATTACTCCATTTTCTCTAAACTGATTTGACTGATTCTATCAGAAAAATGGGTCACTTCTCTCCTACCAGTCCTGTTTCTGAATTTATCAATTGCTTCTCCAATTTTAGAAAATCAGCATGATATGCTGCATTTTACAGATAAAATCCAAGTTACCTGAATTATTAAAAACATCTCCCCGCACTGTTTAAAGAAAGTATCTAAGGATCTGCTTATTCATCTATGCTACTATTATTTGCTTATTTTTAAAAGAAAATCAGAATCCAAATGAAAGTAAAGAAGTCAAAAGGGATAAGAAAAAATAGGTACACATTTATAGAGATATCCATTGCCATAATGTTACAGTAAAACTGGGACATCCTAAAGACCAAACATAAGAAGATTGTTTATAATGATTATGGAAGAGTCAGCAGTGAAATATTAGGAAAACATTTATAATTATAGAGGAGAATGCTAATAACATGAAAAGACTTGTGTCATTAATAAGGAGGAAAAGCATACTGCAAAGCAATTGGTTTAAGGCTGTACATGTTGACAATGGTTATGTTTGGATAAGAACGAAAGGTTGACCCACTTAGTAGGTGAACTTATCTTCCTTTCACTAACCTCTTTCTCTAGCCCTCCTTGCAACTGGCCATGACTCTGTAACAGGTGTTGGCTACCAGAAGGTTTCTTTCATCTTAATGAAAAGGAGCAGAATCATCTAGCGGGTTAGCGGGTCTCTTGTTTATCCTTTACCTTCCCAGACTTAGGGGAATAGAACATGCCACTTCTGATTAAATATAATTTTGAGCTGAAAGAACTCAAGAAAGCAGCAGATACATAAAGGACAAGTTAACTTTCCCCATTTCTTTCTTGAAAGAAGGAAGTAAAGTCTTCCTCTGGAAAGTATCTGCTCCATATTACAAAGAAACATTCTTATCACCGAGGATAGGAAATTGAGAACAAGAGAATTCTGTACAAATAGATCTTGCTAAAACAATTTCTGTCATTCTTTCGTCTCCCCACATAATTCAGTGACTTTCCCACAGTTTGCTTCGCTATCCATCCCAGTGTAAAAACCACGAAGATTCTGCTACCTCTTTGGTTCTTCAGTTCTTTACAGAGGGTCCCAGTGACTTATAAATTACACCACACCCATTGTGTGTTTTTTCTCCTATTAATCTGCCTGTGTAAGTTTAGCTCTCAAGCTTACTCAAAGACAAAAACCAAAAATAGTGAAGATGAAATTGCGATTTCCCTACAGCAGCCATCTTAAAAGCTGAAAGGTCACACTTTTACCCTTGAGAATAAGAACAAGGACAAGTGTGCTTCTCAGATAGGCTCACAGCCCAGATAAACAAGTAAAGGACAAAGCAGCATATGTGAGTGCCACAAATATCAACACTGTCTACGCTTCCTCGTATCCATTATTACAGCACCCATCATCTGATACCATGGTAACCTGTTCACAGTATCTGTCTTCCTATCGGATTATCAGGTCACTAAAAGCAGGACCATTTCTTTTCATCTTCGTTGAATCTATTCAGGCCTTGTCCTTTCAAAGATACAGACCCAAACTCAGATTCCAACTATGAATGCCTAGAAAAGATGACAGAAATTTTGATGAAAAGTACTTCTTCATCCCGAGTTATCTTACATTCTTAAAAGTAAACAGTCAACAGCTTTGTAACATTTCTAAAATATTCTGAAAGGAGGATGAAATCACATATTAAACTGTCAAGTAATATTTCTTGAATAATCAGAAATGACTAAATAAGCAGTTCCTTCCATGACAATCAATAAGCTAACTTCAGCTCTTGTGCTAACTCCAACATCCCTTTGCTTCTCCTACAAGACTCCATCCCATGAGTGATTCTAGGGTCTAACAACCAGGTATAACCACTCCCTAGGAGATCAAGGCAAAAATTATAAACCAAACTTAAAGTAGCTGTGCTCAGAAGAGCAACAGTGAGGAAGACAAGTCACAAAGGTGGCAGATCCACTGCTGTTGATTTCCTGATGACAATGTAATTTCTTGGGAAAATATCCTTTGCAGTTATATAAGGATCATTTGGCTCAATCTTGATTCTTTTATCTTCAAGTTTAATGTAATAATAACAACAAAATCAACCAAGAGAAGTAAGTAGAAACTGGTTGATGGGACCCAAAGGCATTTTGATGAGTGACAATTATTTTTCTATGGACCCTAATCATATAAATCTGCTCCCACAATGTTCAAATCATTTATTAATTGAACCTCAGCACTGCCATCCTGGTATTCCAGAGAAGAAACCAAACTATAATGACTCAAACCGCATTTCACAATAGACTCTAAAGGACACATGATGTCATTTGCTAAAATGACATCAATTCAGATGGATAGCATTCTGGCCTATACACAACTGATTGACCTTTGCTATGCTTTTGCTGGTTATTTATATACTATCATACACATGAACGTATATCAGTGGTATTTACACTTGGCAGCTACTTTCAGGAGCATATTATTCAATTGGGACTTGAAGATTTTTTACAGCCACTTCCTGACCCAACATTCACAAATGAAGAATAAGGAAAAGTATTATTTTAAAAATCATGTTTAATAGGCTCTGGGAGAGTTGAAAGAGGCTTTGCTACTGTAGTTGTTTTAGATTACAGTGAACAATACCCATCTGTGCAAAGATAACTTCAAATTTCTAAAACTGAGAATATCAAAAAATATGTTATCTATATTATACTTTGACACTTAATAATTCCTGTGAAAGGGCCGGCCAAATAGCCCAGCGAATTAAAGTGCCTGCTCAGGCAGACGCTGAGGCCGAGAATTCGATCCCCAGGCATGCCATGCTAGCTGCACCCCGGGGTGTGCTGAGGTGGCTATTGAGACTGGGTGTGCTTGTGTGCACCTGTGATCCCAGCACTTGGGAGGCTGTAACCTGGAGGATCACTACAAGTGCGATCTGCCGAATGAGACCCTGTACATCCTGTCCTAAATACAAATAGTAACAGTAATAATCCCTGTGAAATAAGGTTTACTGAGGGCAGAAAAGTATCTTACTGATACTTTTTTTAGTATCAGTAAGAAAAAGATGAATCACAGCGATGGTAACTAGAAACAATAATAAAAAATAAGGGACAAAAGGACACAGCTACGTGATGTTTCTCTATGTTCTAATCTTGACTGTGAATTCAACTTCTGAAGAGAGTTAGCCGCGCAGATCATAATATCCAGAAGCTCCAAGTGCCTTGAAGGCAATAGCAGCAAAAGAGGTAGACGCATGCACTAGATTAGAGAAAGCACACAGATGTGAGCACGCCCTGACTCCCCCATGCACAGCTAGGGCAGACAGTAGCAGCTGCTCCCTGAATTCCTACCTTACACAGGCTTGACATGAACTCAGAATACTTTTCTAATGATACTCTGGGCTAATACTATCAATAAAATTGTTTGTCCTGACAATATCATTAGATAGAGATTTGTCTTCTTGACTGGTCAAATTAATTCTAGCTCTTTTATCCAAGTACTCCAAGATTCAATCTAATACTAAACAGGACTTTTATAACCAAAATTTACTATCAGCTCTTTGAGTTCTACAGAAGGTTAAGCCAAGTCTTGTTGATAAGTCAAGACAGGCTGACATGATCTCCAATATAAATAAAAAGCAAAGAGGAAACCTAAACAAGATGAAAATGCTTATCTCTTCACATAGGGATATTAGACAGCAATAAAAAGGAGTCAACTACAGCCATATGCGACTGTAGGGATAATATCTTAGAATTACCAAATATTTGTATCTTTGAAGCTTAAGTTTTGACTAAGTTCTGTCCTCATAGAATGTACATCCCCCAAATGCCCAGAGGAGAAAATCTCATTGACATAACCAAGTTCAAGATCTGTCAGCACCTGGTAAGATCAGGCACACTGTCCCAAGGAGTCCTGGATCTCTCACCTACAGAGATCAGGCAAGAAACGAAAGGTGTGAAGCTGACAGGACAAGAAGATGGAACACAAGGTATTATAATGAACAGAGTGGATAGATGCTTTTATCTACTTAGGCAGTGCGACAATAGAAATCTAGAGTTTCAGTGAAGTTGTCTGACTTTTTAAAAAACATACCTGCAGTCAGCGTTAGACTCCATGGTCAGGGAGATAGCTCAGCTCTTTAAGCATCTGCCTGGCAAATTTAAGGACGCAGGTTCAATCTCCACTATCACATGCTGAGCTGGCCCAGCCCCCAGATGCACTGAGCCAGCCATTGAAATCTGGCATGATGGTGCATGCCTGTAATCCCAGCACTAGGGAGGTTGAGACACGAGGTTCACTATGAGATGGAACTGCACAGTGAGACTGTACCAAATCAATCAGCCAATCAATCAATCAACCTTTAAAAAAAAGTATTAGACTACAATCCTACCAAAAATGCAGTATAATTATTCCAGCTTCAGAGTGTCACCCTGAACAAACAGGGAAGTAAGTGCCAGCCTTTTTTTTTTTTTTTTTTTTTCTTTTTTTGTGCGGGGTCTCACTGTGCAGCCCAGACTCATAGTGATCCTCCTGATTTCTGCCTCCCTAGTGCTGGGATTACGGGCGTACGCCCTCACACCTGGACTCCATTGCAGGCTCAGCCCACCCAAAGGCGGGGCCAGTGCATCATGCGGAACCAGGAATCAAACCCTGGACCCTGTGCTTACCTAAGCAAGTGCTTATTCCACTGAGCTATACTGCCAGCCCATTGTCAGCCTTTTTGATAGAAGGAAAGTCATCACTGAAGGGACCCTGTTCAAGCACCACTCCGAGAAGGCTTGGCTGCCTCATGGCTCTTACATCTGGGGCACCCCACACACATAATGCATCGCCTTCAGATAAACTTTTCAAAACGTCCTCTTCAAGTTCAGTTGCTAATTATCTTGTGGTGCTAAAGGAGTTCTTAGAAAAATTCGGATAAGATAAAACACAAAAGAAATCAGTCTAAAGCACACTAGGACCAAAAAATGGAAACATCATGCTCTGCTTTTCTAGCTGCAGTGGGAAATCCTGCCATTAAAAAAAAAATCCTCATTGCTTAACAAATGCAGATTTGTTTTCACCAATAAAGGGGGACATAGCCTTCCTCTGCCAGTTTCTTCACTATACAGAACTGTGAAAGTTAGAAGTCTCAGCTCAGAAATGTCTAAGGAAGCATCCCTGGGTGTTTTGGCATCACCCGGCCCCACTCCTGGAGCGGTGGCCCTTCTCCCTTGTACATATGTGTGTATCGCTATTCATCTCCTCCCATAAAGCAGAAACCATCTGATCTCCTCCTGCCTCTAAAGTCCATTTGTTGAATAAATATATGTGGTTGGACACTTTGAAAGTTTTATTTGTGTTTTGGCAGTGAATTTAGAAAGAAAAATTAAATTTGGACTGGCTTCCTCCCATTCTTTTGTGTGAACTTTGAAGTGTTTAATGAAACACTTAAAAAAAAAACCTTTTATTCAAATGAGACTATATTATGCTGAATTACTACAACCTCAAAATGGTATAGTTGCAGGGCTTTGGAAAATATAGTCATAGCCTGGAATCCTTAAAGGTACCTTCTGTCAACTTCTATATATACACAGGTTTTTCCTAATATACTTATATTGATATAGATATAAATATATATATGGTATATAAGAACAGGGCCAGGTAAAATTCTTTACTCAGACATAAAATCTATATATTTAAACTTATGGGAAATTTAGAGAAGCATTGTATATTCATTTGCTTCAAAAGTTATGTTTCATTCGAAAGAAATGAGTTGGCAAATTTTCTTAATACAGAGAACTGTTAAGTAAGAATTAATTTTAAATGATATAAGCTAAAATATAAAATAGATGTACCATTATTTATAGTTAAATCTTATCATTCAGTAATTACTGAAGGTGACACTAGTACTTTTGATCATTGCTAATTGGACTGAGTTAAAGCAAATGTCTCTTTTTTCTCATAAAAAAATAGCTTCAGTATTCCTAATTTTACTGGCGTTCCAGGTCTAGTACCCCTTCATTATGAGCAATTTAGCAGCCTAAAAATGTGGACAGAACAGAGCATAATTTCATGGCAATAAGTGTACCTGAGACAGAAAGGTTAAATGAAGTCTTTTATTTCTTTGGAGACTTGATCCTGGGTCATGACAAATCAACTTTAAAAGACAACATTTCATCTTAAGGAGGGATGAATCCTCTCACCATAGCTACAAAGAACTACACGTAGGTATTTGCAAGTGTTACTTTAGAAAGGTTTATCTAGTGGTGGAATTGCAATCAGTGTACAGTGTAAACTGGATAGTATAATTAGTAGACCAGTGGAAATTATGTAGCTTGGGATACCATAATTCCTTTATCCACTTTATTACCAATTCCAAAATATTTTTCAGATTTGTCCTATTTATCTTATCTACTATTCCATTGTCTTCTAATTTATCAGAATTTCTGCAGTAGCCTTCTGAGTTATGTCACGCTCCCCCAATACATTTCTCATATTGTACTTTGAGATTTCCAGACCTTAAATCCTATTATGCAGTTACTCTTGTGGGGATTGTTTACTCCTCCACTTCAAAAACCTAATATGAGGCTAAGGAGATAGCTCAGTGATCTAAGCGCCTGCTTGGCAAGCACAAGGACTTGGGTTCAATCTCAGCACTGCATACCATGGCAGCCCTGGCATCTGAAGATCATGCAAACAAAGGACAAAAGGATGGATAAGAAATGTATAGCAGCGTTGGACGGGTTGAATTCCATCCCTGGTAACACCAGGTGAAAATGATACTACATTCCATGAAGTCAAACAGGCTTCCTCACCACAGGAAGCGTCCATCCTTAACACATTATTATAGCATATGACTCTTATCAGTAAAGAGAATGTAGCTGTTTGCATATCTTATTTTTTATACCTGAATTACATCAAAGATTCAATAATTAATACTTTCTACTTTGTTATTTTCCTAGTGGTTGTCCATAGTACTAAAAGCTGACATAATATCCTGTCCAACCACCATTAGTGCAAATCTTGCCTCTCATAGAATTATGTAGAAGCACAGCGTAATCTATCCCCACTGTACTGTCCATACACACACATCATGATTCTTCCTTTCTATGCCCCTTCCTTTGTCTACACCTGTCAGAGATGGGCACTCCATTGTCATTCAACTAACTTAGGTGCTTGAACTTGATGACACAATCCAACACAGTCTAGCAGTCCACTACAACAGTGAGTTATCCGAAGAAGTTGTCAACCATAGCCATCTACAGCTCAGCTTAATATTATGGCCCCATGATGTGTACTTCATTTTTATACTTTTCTGCTGGATGCTTAAGACCTAGATAGATCAAGACTTATATATCAACACATGTACTTTATGTTTCTTATGAGATCAGTGAAGTCCCCTCAGGGTTTATCTTGTAGTACCTTATTCTGTAGATCCTTTGTCTGTATCATCCATGTGGATGAGTCACAGCCAATGCTTTCCCAAAGGAACTGAAAATATTGTATCATAGTAATATTTGTGTACATATGTTTATAGCAGCACAATGTGTGATAGCAAAATCTTGGAAACAACCAAGATGTCCCTCACATGAGGAACGGTTGAAAAAGATGTGGTATTTCTATATAATGGAGTATTACTCAGCTATTAAGAATGATAAGTTTGAAGCATTTATACTGAAGTGAATGCCACTCGAACATATACTCATAAGTGAAATAAACCAGACACACATGTGTAAATATCATATAGTCTCCCTAGTATAAGAAGTGAAAAGCAGAAATATAAAAGGAAACATACAACAACTAAAATCAATTGAGTCTGATAAGACAAAGTGAATGGCATATACTAATCAGCTTTTCTTCTCGATGGTTAACAACCTAAGATCACAAGTCAGAGTTGGAGAAATAGAAGAGCCACAAGGCCAGCCAACATTTTGGCCCTGGCCTTTCAAGGTCAGCGAAGACTCAGGACATAGGAGAACCTGTACTGCAACATCATGAAACTCAGTTGAGCTCCAAATTTTCTGAACAAGGAGATCATGGAGTCACAGAGGAAAGAGATAGAAGTTCTATAGTGTGCCTGGGGGGGTCACATGGAGAGAAAACTTTCTCTCAGGCTCTCACAGAGGCCACATGTGAATTTCATAACCTCTCTAAGCCTCAGTTATTTCACCTGAAAAGTGAGTTCTTTAATACTGTTTGTCAGAATTTCAGCCCTTGATTTCCCTTGGAAATTATTGCCTATAATCAGTCCCAGATTATAATATGTTTTGCTGTAATAATCTTAGTTCCTATCCATTTACAATTCTGTACACATTCTTTTGTGATTTCCGTAAACAGTTCACATGGGTAAAGAGGAGCTGCTAGCCTGGCCAGGCTTGTGAACTCAGAGAGCTACAAGCCTCATTGAAGAAACTGATGAAACAGTAACAGAGCAGTAACAGGTGCCAAGAAGAGGCTGTGAAGATGGCTTGTCCAATCTGGAGAGGAGCAAAGATCTGTAATGTGAATGGAAGAGAAGAAATCAGGACATGCAGAACCCCATGTTCTTCAGGATGGCAGGAATGAGAACATGCAGAAGTCCCAGTGCATGTGAGAGAGCAACGCTTCTCAGTATAGTCAGTGTTCAGAAGCTAGAAGACAAAAATTTGAAGAACAGAAAGGGATGTTAAGTTTTTTAATTTTTTAATCTTTTATTTATTTAGTACAATATCTCACTATGCGGTTCAGACTCATAGAAACCCTCCTGTCTCGCTTTCCCTGATGCTGGAATTACAAGCGTGTACTATCACTCCCAGTTTCACTGCTCAGTACAGTGTACCAAGGGTTCCGGGGCCAGCACAGCATGTGGTACTAGGGATCAAACCCCAGTCCTTGTGCTTGCCAGCTAGGTACTTAGACCACTGAGCTATATCTCCAGTCCCATACTAAGTTTTCTTTTCTTTCCATGTGGCAGAGCCAGGCTTTATTTTGGAAAAGACAATTTAATTAGTTTTTGGTGGAGAGCCCTGGCAAGAAGGGGTACCTCAGACAGTACTGTCCCCCCATGGGTGAGCTGAGGGCTAAGCTGAGCCCCAGGTGGCTCTCTTGCTCCCAGTGCTCCCTTATACAGCTGTCTCCCCACGGGCTCTGGGGCAGCCTCAGGAGAGCTGCGGGCTGGAGAGGCTGCTGTGGCCCATTCACTTGGGCAGGACGTCAGGGGTTTCAGACACCAGCTTCCGATCGCGGGTCTCAATCTTCACAACCACAGCAGACTTGGTGCATGTGAAGCCAGGGCTTGTGAGGCCCCCAGAGGGTGATCTCACCCTTCCTGAATAGCCACTGGTGGTCTTCATGTGGATGCTCAAGCTCTGCAGCCCAGCCTCCAGCCTGTTCTCCTCACCCTCCAGCAGCTTGTAGTAGGTGGCGATCTCGATGTCCAGGGAAGCTTGACGTTCATGAGATCCTGGTACTCGCGCAGCTGCCGGGCCATGTCCTCCTTGGAATTCTACAGGGCAGCCTCCAGCTGGACCAGCTTGGCATTGGCATCCTTAAAGGCCATCTCCCCACGCTGCTTCGGCATCAGCAATGGCAGCCTCTAAGGATGCTCTCTGGCCTTTGAAGGCCTCAATCTCCCCCTGCAGGCGGCTGACGCTGTGGTTCATATCAGAGATCTCAGACTTTGTGCGGCGGAGGTCATCCCCATGCTTCCCAGCCAGAGTCTGCAACTCTTCATACGGGATCTGGTACACACTCTGGGCCTCAGCCCGGCTGCGGTTGGCAATCTCCTCGCACTGGACCTTGACCTCGGCGATAATGCCGTCCAGGTCCAGGGAGCAGCTGTTTTCCATGGACAGCACCACAGATGTGTCCGAAATCTGAGACTGCAGCTCACGTAGCTCCTCTTCATACAGCTGCCTGAGGAAGTTGATCTCATCAGTCAGCCCTTCTTGGCGTGACTCAAGCTCCATCTTGTTCATGTAAGCTTCATCCACATCCTTTTTGATGAGGACAAATTCATTCTCCATCTCTGTACGTTTGTTGATCTCATCTTCATACTTATTCTTGAAGTCCTCTGCCAGCCCCTGCATGTTGCCAAGCTCTGCCTCCAGCTTCAGTTTCTCCTGACCCAGTGTATCCAGCTGCCACTGGAGGTTGTTGATACAGCTTTTGAACATGTTTTCCATGTTACTCTGGGATGTCTTCTGCTGCTTCAGGAGCCTCCACTTGGTCTCCAGCATCTTATTTTGCTTCCCCAGAAACCAAATCTTGTCAAAGAAGGAGAAGAACTTGCTGAGGTTCTTAATTTGCTCCTTCTCCTGAATATGCACAGCCTGGATGTGGGGGCCCACCTCCAAGTTCAGGGGCTTCAGCAGGCTCTGGCTCACCTAGACAGCTGTGATGCTTACCACCAGCTCCTCCATAGCCACCCAGCCCCAGGCCATCCGGAAGCTGCTGCTGCTGTCCACTCGGGAGAAGCTGGAGGAGATAATGTGGAAAGTAGGCCCGCTGGTGTAGGAGAGGCTGCTGAAGGCCTAGAGCCTGGAGGTGGACACCTTGTAGGACTTTTGGGTCACCATTATGGACATGGTGGAGGCTGGAGAGGAGGCAGGCGAACTGAAGATGGAGACTCTAGAAGGAGCCTGGCAACCACTTCTGGACTGTCCATATTAGTTTTTTGAATTGTAGAAATAAATAGTCCCCTCAAGAGCACCTGCATAATAGGAATTTAAAGTCTGGAAATCTCCCTCAAAGTACAACATGGAAAATGTATTGTAGGAGCATAACATTAAATCTTAGAAGGCTATTGTAAAAATTCTGGTAACTTAGAAGATGGTGGACTAGTAGATAAGATAAATGACAGATTTAAAAAATATTTAGGAATTAGTAACAAATTGGATAAGTGGATTATGGTGTCCCAAGCTACTTAATTTCAGATGGTCTATTAATTATACTCTTCAATCACCCAGTGATTTCTCTTCACTTGAGAAGTTTACCTCAGTTGACATGAAACTTCTTTTTGGCTTTATCCTTAAGCATATTCCTCAGTGTTAGGGCACTAATGTCTTAGGGATACAGGAATCAAAAACTTAAAAATACATTTTAAGCACACCTAATGTCTTATGTAAAAATATGCCACTGTCAGTGTTTGTTGACTACTCAGTAAACCACTTTTCACCTTTTTGTCATTTTCTATCAGAAATGTTCTGTGCCCCTCTCATTCATGGCCATAACTCATTCAAGTTGAGAACACAAATTTATGAGAATAGCCAGGAATATGGTGGTTGGAACAAAAGGAACAGCGCCTCTGTGCTACTTTGCTGAAAACCTTTGTCTCCCCAGTGCTGCTTGATTCAAAACAAAGAAGAGAGAAGATGGAAAAGTTATAGGCAATGCACATACCCAAGTTTAGGAAGTTCACTGCCTATATTTATAATTAAACATAAAACATGGATTTTGGTTCAGTATATATGAATTTTGAAAGATTAGATATAAAGCTGATGACTGATAATGATATAAAAATTATATATGAATACATAAATGGAAAGGATGGGACAAAGATCTCGGGGTCAGCTTCTAAGGAATGGTTTGAATACAAGTTTAGGGAATTTTTAATGTATTTTAATGTACTTTTTAAATGGATTATCTCAATTATAGGAGCAGATACTAGTTTGCAACAAAATTAGAAGAAGAAAAAAGTCAATATGACCAATAAAATGACCTCTGTGTTTGGCAGGGTAGGATGGAAAAGGACAACCTGCTGGAAACCAAATGACATTTACTTATGGAAACCATTATAATTATTATGCATAATTATTGTTTCTAGGTTCATGATTAGACGAGTCTATTATGCCTGCTATATGTTGCTGGTGTTGCACAAGGGCTCAGCTGGATTTGACTGTCATCTGTATAAATGTATTAAGTCACTTAGCCTCTTGAGTACACTTACAGGTTAGTAAAAGGAAGGTTTTATAAAATAGATGGGGAAATACTTGTTACTGATCTATCAAAAAGTACTATAGGATTACTGATGGATGTCATGTCCATAAATAATTTCTGAAGTAAAGTGGCAAAAGCTGCCTCTACTATTATCCAATGCTCTACCAGAGGAGCAGACAAAGGAGCTCAAACTTGTCCTCATACTCTCCCAATTTTTGGACCTTGGTCACACCAAATATCACATATTAGATGACCTCATTGTGTGATTCCTCTAACTGCAGTGTAGCTCATTTAAAAATATGGACTAGGGTAACTAATTTTCCAGCCCCCTTCTTTCCCTCTAAGACAAAAGCTTTCTTTCTCTCAATACATTTTCCCTACTGTTAACCTCCACTGTTCCTGGAACTTGTTCCTCGATTTTTGAGAACATGAACTTGGTGTTTTGGACATTTAAAAGGTTGGGAGATTCATTCCCCTCTCCTGTTTAGAGGTGTCCCACTGAGATCATTTGACAGAGGAAAGAGTTTGGAGCTTTTGTTTCATTGATTGTGGATTGTGACTTACTTAGATAATCAAAATTTTATGATCAACATTTTTATGACTTTATATCTTTGTCCATTGCTTATCAAGAGTCATATTTAACATAATTTAAATTGATACATAGGAAGGTTGTAAAACTATAATACTTCTTGAATGGGACAATTTATTTGGGATTTGTATATGTTGCCTTTGGACTTAGTTGCTGGTATTCCTTGTTTTATCTGTTTAATTTATTTAACTGGTGTGGTTTATCATCTTAGATAGTAGCACTAAGAAAATGTAATATTCGAGCATCCCCTAATGGATCTTGATATAAAATGCTATAAAATGGGTCTTTTCCTTGATAATATATAGTCAATACTTA
Organism: Ctenomys sociabilis; assembly: GCA_004027165.1. Taxonomy (NCBI): domain Eukaryota; kingdom Metazoa; phylum Chordata; class Mammalia; order Rodentia; family Ctenomyidae; genus Ctenomys; species Ctenomys sociabilis. The sequence continues at coordinate 22,563 of PVKA01021261.1, read as the reverse complement.
GAAAATACTCATTCCTATGTAAAAAAACAGGGGATTCCTTCCACTGGTTAAAGGATGGTAGGTCAGTGGTCGTTCTTAAAACTTGAGGAACCGGTTTCACTGCAATAGACTAGCTCAGATCCTCCTCTACACACTGGAGGATACATCAAGCCTGTTCTGCTTTAGCTTCCTTTCTGGTCTGATCTTCGCTGGTGAGGATGCAGTCATAGCTCCTGAGAGTCCTCATTCTCACCTTTCTAGGCTGAGAATGACAACTCAGGGAAAAACTGCCTGTGCAGCTCACTGTGAGCTCGGGAGGAGAAGCCTTCCTTTCTCTGGCTTTACTTCTAATCCTTTTCCACCATGTTGTATTTTTCTTTTTTGGAGGCATATAAAACTAAACAGAAAGAGCTCTAAGCTGCTCCATTTTTTCCCTCTTATCTTACAAGTAAGTGAAGCCCATAAAAAATGAGTACTTGCTAATGCTCAAGACAGGGAAGTCATCTTAGATGAGGGACATATACCCATCTCTGGGTCACAGGAGACATCAGGATTTTGCCCATCCAGGAAAGCACACATAAAAGCCATGTCCCAGTTTAGTGTTCTGGGTCTCTCTTGTGAGACTGAATCAAAGGCAATGTGGAAAGAACTGACTTCTGGTTGAAGCCAGGAGGAACTATTTCCAAAGCATCACACGTATAAGAAAAAAAACACACTTAGCCTGAGGGAGGATCTCCAACCTTTCCTGTTGCCCTCCTAGGTCTAATTAGAATTCATATGCATAAGAAAAAATACTTTGGTAATAAGTTGTAGACCTTAAAACCTTTACTGTAAACTTATGAAATGCTACATAATGATCTTGCGCAGGCTTTTACTACCCTTTGTACTACTTTGATAAACAGTGGATACTCAGTCAGCTAGTTAAGTGTTCTTAGAACAGCTTACACTCTTAAAATAGAGGACAGACTTCCCCAGCATCTTTTCTGGTGAATCCCCATTGAAGCCTATGGCCAATGGAAAGTTGACCAGAGATATAGCTGGATTCCTTCTTGGAGACCAATCTCTAGCTTCCTGGACCAATAGAAACTGAGAACAGCTGAGGTGTCATGGATAGCGCTGCTCTCAGAAACCACCCAAACCTTCCTCAGTAGAAACGAGTTCCAGACCACAGAAAAATCTCCACTGTGCAGTGTATATTTCCCTCTTACTAGTAAGTCAGAAACACCAATTTTCCTGCAACTTGTTGGAAGTTGACTTTAAAGCCACCTTGTCCTCGGACTACTCCTCCCTCCAGGATTCAGGCTGAGGCAACTTGCAGCAACTGCTTGCCTTCCAGAGAGGAAAACAATTATCAGGAGAATGATTTACATTTATGTTTTACATATGCTAAGAGTTAAGAAAGAGATTTTCATCTGTCTTTTCTCTCATGTGTGCACAGAAAAGTAATAAATGTTCTTTTACTAGCATGTGAAAGTGTTTGCTGGATGATAAATACAAGTTTAACTTGTGAACTTCAAAGATAAAAATTTACATAAAGCACAACCTTGTCCTGCCACCAGGAAAAGTTGCCTGGGTGATTAAATGAATGACACAAGTGACCTGGCAACTTCTTTGACCTAGGACCCAGAACAATTGACTCCAGTCAATTGTTGCTTCTGTCTGTCTCCACAAGTAATCTCCTTCACAGCCTGAGAAGTGCTGTATTTCTACCTTTTTGGCTTATGTCCTCTTTCAAAGAATAAAAGAATTACAATGTTGTGCTTCCTTCTTTAAAACATTATTGTTACAGTTGGGACCAATTCTAACTTGTTTTTATAAGTGTCCCACAGTAGTGATGCTGTGCCTCAAAAATGAATGACAACGAGACAAGTCCACAAGACAAAGAAGTGCTTTATTTTAGCTGGTACCCAGCGGCATACACCCAGGCAAGATCGCTAGGTGCGTGCTAATCTTAAGTGAGCCACAGTTTTTAAAAGGAAGAACCACAAGAGTGGGGGAGGGGGATTTTACAAACCTTATTTTGAGTTAGTCGTGACCGAGGGTTAACTCTTTGTTCCCATAGACGGGGTCACATTTTGTCTTAGGCATTGTTTGGTGATCTGTTTGTTCCTGTACTTGTAAAGACAGTTTAACTCATTTTGTGGAATGTTGAAGAAACACTTTCTTTATCTTCTCCCCAAAGGTTCAGAAACACTTTCTTATTTGTACAAACAGTCCCATCTTGCAGTTAGGCATGGGTGCGAGTTTACAAAAGAGAGGACAAGATATCACAAAATGGAGTTCACATAAATTTTACAAAATGAAGTTGACTAAGCCAGGTTACAACAAGTGAGTTCCCCAGGTCCCTGGGATAATGAAATTGCATACCAGTTTGCTGAGTGATGGGGTGGTCAAATTTTATCTCCTGCTCTGTCTCAGCTGGCATCTACCAACAGTGGGATGGAATCTACTCAAGGGACACCATGAGGGTATAAATAGGAATTAAAGGGGATGCCTGATTTCTTTCTGCATTTTGGACAACCATCATTGGAATACTGCAGTGAACCCAAAGAAGAGTCAAGCTTCTTCTTCATGACAAAACAAAGCCTTTAGCAACATTATCTAAAACGCTGCTTTTAGACCTTTCACTAACCAATTTACCACAGCTATTTACAACGAATATGCTGGATACCTGACCTGCTGCCCTTGTTAAATACATCTGGACTTCCTTGGTGGGCATCCCCACTCCAAGGAGATGACTGGAATAAACTACAAGAGTGCACTGATGAATTATGAAAGAGCTCAGAGGTTCCTAATTCACCTCACTATCACAAGGTAGCTCAGTGACCTATAAACTGTACTCTTAATGATCCTGGACATAGAATGTTTTCTAATAACGGCATGGAAACCTCTTTAAAGGCACTAGTCAGAACACTATTAAATAAATGTAAGGGCCCTATCCTGAGGGTCAACAACCATAGACACAAAGGTGGCTGCAGCCGGGCGTGGTGGCGCATGCCTGTAATCCCAGCACTAGGGAGGCTGTGGCAGGAGGATTGTTGTGAGTTCGAGACCAGCCTGAGCTACAAAGTGAGCTTAAGGCCAGCCTGAACTGCACAGTGAGACCCTGTCTCAAAAAAGACAAAAACAAAACAAAAAAAAAAAAAAAAACAAAGGTGGCTGCTTTCAGATATGGGGTAATTACCTATGCTGAGCTACCACTATAGGACATCTTAGCATTAAAAAAAAAGTCCCCTTGTGTTGGGTACAGAAGAATCACTCTTATTTTCATTGGCCTAATTCTGTTAAATAGAATTTAATAGAATTAGGTAGACACCCCCCAGACAACATATACACACAATAACTTTATAGGCTGAAGATTGGTTTGCTGCAAGCCAGCTTAATCAGCCTGGAGCTAGATGGGAAGCCCCCAGTGGCACTCATTGGTCTGTGGAATCAGTCTGTGTCCCTGGCTACCATCTAGGTGGATAAGAAGATGCATGCTGGGATCTGCATAGTTGTAAGGCCGGAGTGTTGAAGGTACTGACAGACCAGCACACTTACCCTGTCTAGCATCAGCAGCTAGAAGAGTGTTTCACACTGCTATGACTATTTGCCTTCTCTCTTCATCCCTTCCCTGGGGTTCAAGATGTCATGAAGTACATTGAGGCCCTAACTAACTACTGAGCAGACCTTAAGTGACACTACAACTGATTTGTCTCCTGAATGAAGACGTAAAAATAATGAGGCAAGCCCATCCCCCTTAATCAGATGGAATTAGATGTTCTAACAGCAGCACAAGGAGGTCCTCATACAATTATAAAAACTGAATGTTGTACATAGAGTCCTGATCCTTCTACTAATGTATCAATCGCTGCTCAAGACATTAGAAAACAGGTTATTCAGATGCAGATTCCAAAACTGCTTGTACCTTCACTTAGGCTCTTTATGGAAAGCTATTACTGTCTCCTCCTGGTGGAAAACCTTGTTGCCTTTATTTATGATTATCCTGTTGATTTTATTGTTTGGCCGTTACTACTTAACTGATTCTGTTGCCTTACGTCCTCCACACTGAAGGTTGTACATTCACCCAAGACAAGAACACCTGGCTTGCCGGGCGTGGTGGCGCATGCCTGTAATCCCAGCACTAGGGAGGCTGAGGCAGGAGGATTGTTGTGAGTTCGAGACCAGCCTGAGCTACAAAGTGAGCTTAAGGCCAGCCTGAACTGCACAGTGAGACCCTGTCTCAAAAAAGACAAAAAAAAAAAAAAAAAAAAGAAAAGAACACCTGGCTTATCAAGGGCCTATAAATAGACGCTCTGAGGAGTGTCCCTGACTGGTAATAACAACTATGATTCTCTTCAGATACAAGTAGCCAGATCAGTCTTCAACCCTTGCCCCTTCATGGCAAGTAAGGATACTTCTTCAGGAGGTTCCTTTTGGTAGTGTTTTGCTTTGTTCTGTTTTTTCTTTTTTTTTTTTTTCCCCTTTGGTACCAAGAATCAAACTCAAGACTATATGTTTGCAAGGGGAATGCTGTGTCATGGAGCTAAATCCCCAGCTCTAGAAGGAAATTTCATAAGTAACTATAAATTAGGTAGAAATATTTAGGCAATCAGACAAGGCTTGGCCCTCAAGAAGTCAACAAGGAAGACAACTGTGGCAGGAGCTATATTCACTGAAGGCCAGTCTTCAAGAAAAGAACTACTCACCTGCATACTTCTCCTAGGGATGAACAGCAGTGATTGATCTTCTAAGTAAGCACCAGTCACCTTGGGGTGGGGACCAAACCTCCTTACTCATCCCTTTCAGGGAAGTCCTCATTCATCCCATGTGTGCTTCCTAGGTATCCCCATCTGATCCCATTTTATCAATATTACTCTGGGGACCCTACTTGTATTCTTATTGGTTAACCATAATTTTGTCCCACCTCATGCCCAACCTATGATTTGTCATTGTATCAATACTAAGCAACTTCATGTATAGTCACATTGATTGGTTATAGTTCTGTGCCACCTTAAGCCCACTTCACTTCGTGGCACTATTGAATAAAACACCCTAGATAAGCAGGATTGATGGGCAACCCACTTTCTGGGCACCCTTCTGCTTCTCTCAGACAGGAGCTTTTGATCTCTCAAAAAAGATTTCCTACCCTTTAAACAGAAATAAACAGAAATAAAAATACAAATTTTGCTTATTCTAAGAATGTTATGAATGGTTCCTTATACAGTGATAAATAAAACTGGAAGTCCTGGTCTAAATAAAAATAAGGGGCTGGAACGATAGCTCTGTGGAATAAGCATTTTCCTGGCAAGCACAAGGCCCTGAGTTCAATCCCTGGTACCACAAAAAAAAAAAAAAAAAAAAAAAAAAAAAAGTTGCTAGGGCTGGTAAAATATCTCAGTAGATTAAAGTGCCTGCAAAAGCAGGCACAGGGGTCCAGTATCAATCCCAAGCCTGCCGTGCGGGTCCCGTCCCTGGAGCGTGCTGAGAAGGCAAACTGAGATTAGGACTGAAGGTGTGCACCTGTAATCCCAGCTCTTGGGAGGCTGTAAACAGGTGGATCACTAGGAATCTGATCTAATAGTGAGACCCTGAACACCCTGTAGATCCTTCCCTAAAATAGAAAAAAAGAAAAAAGGCCCTTAACATTTTAACATACTATGAGGTTTGTTGCAGCTTTTCTGTAACTATTACTCATCTGATAGGGGAAGTACTCCCTTGTCCTCGTTTTTCGACCAGTTTGCATCGTGAATGTATGTTAAATTTTATCGCTGCTCCCATTGTCTACTGAGGTGATGATCTGCTTTTTCAGGTTAACCCTATTAGGATGGTAACAGCAGTGGCATGGACTGCATTTCAATAAACTCTTCTTGATAGTAATATATTATCCACTTTATATATGACTGGATTGGATTTCCCAATGTCTCAGTCAAACTTGCTCCACCTATCTTCATGAGAAAAAGTGGACTACAGATTCCTTTCATTAATGTACTTTTGTTTTGTGCATGATAGCATAATGTTTTATTATATATGATTGCATTATTTCCTTCCTAAATGCTTGGAAGAAGTTATCGACAAGGTTAACTGGTATTTATTTTATGGAAACATCGTAAATATGATGCTAATTCCATTAATTGGTCCAAAATAATTTTGATTTCCTAATACACATTATAATCTATAATGTATTTATGAAACCTATAAGAATTATTAGACATAATTATTTTTTGAGGTTCTTTAAGAAATTTTAAGCATTGCATTTAAATTTTAAAGTTTATTCATATAAATTCTTGATTATGTATTTTTATTTTTTTATAGTGCTACATTTGCTTTTTAATTTCTAATGTGGGCAATTTGTGCTTTATCTTAATATCTTAAAAATTATTCTTACTGGGAATTTATTCAATGTTATTAGTTTTTTTCAAGTGCCATTATTATTTGTATTGTTTATTTTCTATTTTAACTATCTCTGCTCTTTTTAAATTTGTTTTGCTGTTCCTTTTCTAATCCTTAATATTTATGTTGACATTGCTGATTTTTGGCTTTTCTTGTTTTTAATCAATGAAGGGTACAAATTTCCCTGTCCATCCTACTCTGGCTTCAGTCTGAAGGCTTGATATTTTGCATTGTCATTATTGATCAACACTATTTCTATTTTTTTCTTGTGATCATTTTCTTTGACATGTGGCAGTACCCCTTAAATTGTTAAAATTTTCTTATTTTCATTTTATTAATGATTTGAATCTTAATACTGTGCAATTAGAACATAGGTTCTAGGAGCCAGGGAGATGGCTCAATGGAATAAGCATTCTGTCACAAAAAAAGAAAGAAAGTAGGTTCTATATTTTCAAATATTTGTCATCTGCTGAGAGGTGTTAAGTCTAAGTACGTAATCTGTTTTCTTTGCTTTTTTGTACAGGGTCTCACTATGCAGTTCTAACTCATAATGATCCTCCTGTTTTCAGTGTCCCCAGCACTGGGATTACAGGTGCATGCCACCATACCTGGTCTTGGTGGCAAGTTCAGCATTCCCAGGAAGGGCCATCATGGCATGAGGTGCTGCAGATCAAACCCTGGCCCCTGTGCTAGCCTAAGCAGGTGCTTGGTCTGCTGACCTATCTTGTACGGTTGATTTTCTAAATGTTCATAAATGTGTATTTTTCAGTGGGTAGGGACAGTGTTCTATCTATTAGGATTAGGTCAAATTTGTTACCTAGCTTTAATTCTTTTATGTATTTTCAGACATTTTCCTTCATGTTTGATACTATAATTTTGTTAACCATTGGGGTCACACTCTTCGTGTGTATAGAGCTGCTTCCTTTGGGTAGTGCAGCAGTTGGCTGGTTGTCCTCCAAGGCAGCGTCTCGCCCATGCAGTTCAGGTGAGCCTTGAACTCGCTCTGTGGTGTGCCTGGGGCAGGACTTCAGCTCACAGCCGTGTTCTTGCCTCATCCTCCCAAGCGCATGCCACACCTGGCTAGAGACTTCTATTTTGCTATCCATATGGACTTCTACTTATATTTGATCATGTTATTAGTTGGTAGATATCTAGTATTTATAATTCAGTCAGGCAGTCTTTGTCTCTAAATTGAAGTATTAAATCTGTTCACATTAATGATCCATTTGTAGTCAAATCACCATGTTCTCTAGCGTGTCCCTCAGCTTTTTATTCTTAATAATTACTCCCTCTTAATGCAATACATTTTATTATTCATTGTTTTCTTCTATCAGTTTGAATAACTATACATTCTTTGAGTGGTTACCCTGGGAACCAAAACATGTTATCTTAACTCATTAGAATCTACTATAATTAGTATTTTTACACTTTCTGGGTAAGGATGTAACAGCCTTTCAACTTCATCTATTCCATTCCTGTTTTATATATTAATACCATTCACCATCATACACTGCTTTCAAGCTTTTTATTTGGGAGAATTTTTGATTTTCCAAAATAAACTTGGTAATGAAATAAAACCTCCATATTTTCTTTTTCCATTTATGTACTTGGTACAGGATCTCACTACAAAGCTTGGGCTCATAGCGATCCTCCTGTTTTCAGTCTCCCCAGCACTGGGATTACAGGGGTGTGCCATCACACCTAGACCAGACTCTGTCTCCGTCCGGCTCAGCACACCCCAGAGGCAGGGCTGGTATGGCATGCAGGACCAGGGATCGAACTCTGCTCCCTATGCTTGACAAAGCAGATACTTAGTCCACTGAGCTACCCAGCTAGCCCTTCCTCTGTCATTGTTTAATGATCACTAGCTCAAATGGGCCAGTCTTGTCCCATTTCTATTGCCATCTACTCTTCCTTCAACCATGTTATTTTAAAACAAAGCATAAATATCATATTTCTCGTGACTATTTCAGTATGTGTAGCTAAAAGATTCCCCCAATCTTTATTGCCTGGCCACCGGTTAAGTGAAAAAGTAATCTGCTAGAATATATTTCCTACATTCTGAATTTACTCCCATGGCATATATTAAATAAGATACTTTCTATCTGCAGTTTCTGTTTATTGATAGTTAAATCTAGAAGCTTTCCAGACTCTGTTTCAGTTTGATCGTTTTGTTTTCCTTTTGGTAAGGGTATTTTATGTCTGGTAGTGTGAGCTCCATCCTCAGTAGGGACACTGCGTAAGGTCGTATATTCTGAAATATTCAGACATGTTAATGTTCAATGCCTGAATCCACTAGTTCACTAAAATAAGGACATTAGGCAGGTGTGGTGGCATCTGTCTGTAGAACCAGAGCTCCTGGAGGGTGAAGCAGGAGGATCACAAGTTCAAATCCCACCTTGGTAACCTAGGACTTAGAGAGACCCTGTCTAGAAATGTTAAAAATACAAAGGGCTAGGGAGTAGCACAGTGTGGAAGCCTGTTGTGCAGTCCTTAGCCCCCACACATGAAGATACTGTAATTATTTTTCATCAGATTTTTATCATTATTAACATTATGAAATAACAGATTTAAAATATCTGAAATCTTTCAAGCCACTGTAGTGACTGTCTTAAAAGGAATGCTTAAATTGTTCCATTTTAAATTGTTTAAGATAGAGTTAAAGTACACTACACATTATGTACGACGATTGATTTAAACAATCTATACCCATTAACACTCACATGGATTTTTCTTTTTTTTTTTTTTTAAGACTTATTTATTTATTTACTTGGGACAGGATCTCAGTATGCAGCTCGGACTTGTAGTGATCTTCCTGTCTGTCTCCCCAGGGCTTGGATTACAATGGTGTGTCACCATGCCAAGTTTCAGTGGCCAGCACAGCACAGAGCCAGCATGGCACGTTGAAGCAGGGATCAAACCCGGGTCCTTGCACTTGCCAGGCAGGCACTTAGTCCACCGAGCTGTCTCCCCAGCCCCAGCATTATTCTTTTCTCATTCCATCCTATAGTTGGTGACCCCAGCTTGGACAGTGTCCATATAACTCTGGGGTTCTCTTTTTAAAAAAATGTCAACATCGACAGGATGGTAATTAATGGTTAGTTTTACTTTTTTCTAAACCTCTCTGTCTTAATAAAGGTTATGTTCACTGATATAAATTTCAGTGCTGATAATTAGTTTCTTTTGGTATTTTGTGCAGTTTAATTACTTTGCTTCTGCTATTGTTTCTGTTTAAAACTTAGAAATGATGTCACTGGAATTTTTCCCCACTTTGGTTGTTTTTAAGCAATTATAGAACTTAATTCCATATTTTATTTGACTGTCTTTCCTTATACAGTTTCTTGAGGCTTGAGGTCATTTATGAATTTTGGGAAATTCTTTATATATATATATATATATATATATATATATATATATATATATATATATATATATAACGATATATATATATCGTATTTTAGGGAAAGGTCTACAGGGTGTTCAGAGCCCCATTACTACACCAGACTCCTGGTGATCTGCCTGTTTACCACCTCCCAAGTGCTGAGATTACAGGCTCATGCCACCGTGCCCAGTCTCAGTCGTTGTCTCAGCCAGCCCTGGGGGCAGGTCTGGCACAGCAGGCTGGGGACTGAACCCCTGACCTCTGTGCCTGCTTCCAAGTGCTTTAATCCAGTGACCTATTTGTCTGGCCCTTAGTATGTTTTCCAACATTGTTTCTTCTCTGTTTTTCCTAATTGATTTCTGGGCCCTCAACTACCAGGCCCAACCCTTGAGACTATGCCATACCTCTCATAGAATTCTCTTTATTTTTACAGTCTTTGCTTGCTCTGTGCTTTCATTTCTACTTCTGTCTTCCATCTCATTAGTCTTCTCTTCTGAGAGTATAAATTGTGGTTAAACACATCTAGAGAGTTCTTAAATTCATTTACTAAAATTTTTAGATGTAATTCATGGAATTGATTCCTTTGGCAGGTTCTCAAGCTCCAGTGAAATTTTGCATCTTTGCTCAAATGTATTATTGAGTTATTCAGAAGTCTGTGACTTATACCTGCAAATGTGCGTCACTTAGGAGCTGTGACATTGGCCGTCCACCCCTACTCCTCCGTCCAGAGCCTTGGCCACTTCTTCCTGTCTCCAGGCATGGCTACCACTTTGTAGTCAATGACAGCTTCACTGTTCAATGTTAAGTTCCTCCAAAGATAATTTGATTTTCTTCTGGCAGAGAGAATGAAAGAAGGCCATCCAGAGGTTAGCAAATTTCCAGCGTTTCCTGCTCTTAGGATACAACTCTACAGGTGACTCAATTATAAATCCTTTTTATCAGGTTCCTACATACCTGGAAACCTTAAACTCTGTAAAGAGTTATGAGACTGCTAACTCTCTGCTTTGCATGGTACTCTTACCAGAAGTTTTGAGCTTTAAACACTGTCTGTGTCTGTGTCTGTCCCTCTGTTTCTGTATATCTGTGTCATTCTCTGTCCGTCTGTGCATCCATCTGTCTCTCTGTCTCTCTTTCTGTCTCTCTCTATCTCTCTGTCTCTCTGTCTCTCTGTCTGTCTCTCTCTCTCTCCCCCACCCCCTGCAATCAAATGTCTGGTGAAGCTCTGTGCTACATGTTGAACACAATTTTCTGTGGCTCCTTTACTCCAGGCTTTTTGTTCCTGAAGTCCTACCATTTTCGTTAGCCATGAAATCCTCCTCAGGAAAAAGAAAAACAAGCTGTTCCTATTTCAGGAAATAAAACTTTGAGCCATGTTCCTTGTTGAATATATCAATGTTTGTACTGTCCGTGTCCTTCCAATACTATTAAAAGCCAGTCACAGGCTCATCATTTCCACATGATTACAAAGAAACGTAGCAACAGAAGGTAAAAACGTATTGACCTTCGCTAGGCAATCAAACTGCAGATAAGGGCATGAAATCTGGTGCTTCTTCAAGTAGCAATATGGGACAGGAGAGAAGAGAGATGTGCTGTTTATCACAGACAATACTCAGCACAATTTTATTGCTCCTTGGAGAATCCAAAGCTTTTAAAGATGCTATTATTATTTGGAAGCCCTCCAGAGAGCACTAAGCATTAAAAATAGCACCTACACGCTGCTAAGTCAAATCACCTGTTTATTACTGAGTGATGAAAATCATGTAATAAAATAGAACAGGTACTCATTCAAAACCTTGATTATAATTCATTTGCTCAAAGAAGTGAAAGATGATATCTGTACATGGTTCAATACATATCTGTTAACTAGATAACTCAGATGAGAAAACATAACTTCTCCTTTAAAAAAATTAAAGACACTAAGTATTTTGTAAGAAAGAAACAGTGACACAGAAATATCTAATGTTTTTAGATGTCTTCATATAAATTAGAAGATTGTCTTCTAATCTTGCCTTTAGAAAATCTACCTACAACCTTACCTTTGTAATAAGCACCTACTATTCCTTTAGAGAACTTGCTTCTCCTGCTGTCTTTAGAATACAGATACAGGAGGAGCATGGCCCATGTCTCACAAGTCAAGAAAATGAGCCCTGGGTCTGAGGCAGTCCACTGAGAATTAGTGCTTGAATTTTGTAACAACTACTGGAACAAGAAACCCTGCTGGGTCGGTAAACTGGTACAGTGGAAAGTTCAAAGTCGTAATCACTATGCAATAACAAGTCTTCCCCAAGAGTGAAAGCTGTCTAAACCCTTGAACTATATATTTCAACAAGTGTCCCTTATTGCTCAACTCAGTTTATCTTTTTATTTTAGTGAAGAACAAATAGCAATGACACAGTTTCAAGACAAATTAACGGGGCAAATTCAATAAATTAATACATTGCAAACTGTTTTTGTAATGTTTTGGTATCGTACAAGGTGCATACAGGATATTATACTCACAGACATTATTATAGTAGATGTCTCTAATTAGTGAATTGAGAGAATGTAGCCGTTTACATATCTTATTTTTATAGCAGAACTATATCACAGATTCAGTAATTAATACTTTCTACTTTGTTATCTTCCTAGCGGTTTTCCAGTTCAGAAGCTGACATAATATCTTGTCCAGCCACTATCAGTGCAAATGTTGCTTCTCATAGAATTATGCAGAAGCACAGCATATTTATCCTAACTGTGCTGTTTATACACACACATAATGATTCTTCCTTTGTATCCCCTTTTTTTGTCTAGACCTGTCAAAGAAGGGCACTCCATTGTCATTACAGATGCCTGAACTCGGTGTCACAATCCAACACAGTCCAGCATTCCACAATAATAGTGCATTATCTGAAGAAGTGTTGACTATAGCCATTTACAGCTCAACTTATTATTATGGCCCCACATTATATACCTCATTTTTATTCTTTTCTGATGGATGGTTAAGACTGAGTTCAGCAAGACCTATATACCAAAAAATGTAGTTTCTGTTTCTGATGAGGTCAGTGAAGTCCCCTCAGGGTTTATCTTGTAATCCTGTGCCTTAATCTGTAGATCTTCTGTCTGTGTCATCCATGTGGATGAGTCATGGCTCAACTCCGTTTGTCATGCAACTAATAGTCCTTACTATGTACCATCCAAGCCTATCAATAAGAATGATCAACTTCATATTTAAGAACAAAGCTCTAGCAGCAAATTGAAATGATTCAGTTGCACTAGGAATATATTTTATTTTTGAGGCAGAATTTTAATCCAGTTTTAACTTCTCATTTCAACTTACAGGATGCTTACAGCAAGAATTCTAAATTTAGCAGTTGTATTGACTAACTTAGTTCCATTCTTGAACTTCTAAAGTTAGATTTTAACCTTTTCCTCAAAAATACTTAGTTACATGGGGGTGGAGTGAATTATAAAAGGTTGTACAGAAGAAGGGAAGCTTGATGTGTTTTATGATTTTAAAATTATGTCTTAACCTCAGGCTAATGCAATGTTCCAGATGGTAGCCATGAGTAAATTCCTAGCAGAAAGGCTATAAGAAAATTAAAATTGCTTAGCACCTTCTCAGTCCTTCTAGTGGAGAGAGACTCAAGCTTGTGCACACACTAAGGATCACACCTTTGTACTCATAGCATTTGATTAGGGGAGTAAAGTAAAATGTGAAGGACCAGAATTTTAAATATTAGCTTACTAACCTTTATGCACCTAATTTCTCAGTGAGTTCCTTCCTCTCTGAGGAGGCTGTAATGTCAAATGGAGATATTAAAGTGACATTAAGGTGAGCCATAGCAATGCAAAAGCTATGAGGTAGGAACATGTCAGAATTATTAATTTTTAAAAATCATGAAATACTCTTTCCAAAAAAATGTGCCCTGCCAATATCTTGTGAACTTCAAAGTGTAGCTTCGCTTTTCTCATTCAAAACTAATCACTATCTGCTGGATGAACAGATTTCAAGGGAAAAACAGCCATTTCAAAGAGAAATATAGTCACTCAAAAGCCCCAAAATAAATTAGAAATCATTTTTTTTAAAGTCAAGTTGTTGATCTTTTTTATTAATTTTGTTGAGAAACAAATATCAATGAGACAGTTTCAAAACCAATTAATAGGACAGTTTCAATAACTAATACATTGCATTTTGTTGTCTTCAGAGAGATTATTCATAGTACAAAATGCAGACATGATATTCTGTCCAAACAATGTTAGTACAAATCTTTCTTCTCATTGAATTAAGAGAAAGTAGTTGTATATGTATAAGTATTTTATATATATAGATACAAAATGATCCTTCATTTGTATCCCTGTCTTTGTTTAGTTTTATCAGAGATGGGTATTCCCTTGCCATGTATGAAATCAGCAAAATAATCCAATATAATCCAGTAGTAAAGAATAGTAGTGGGGTATCCAGAGGACTGGCCATGTCAGAAGTTGTTGACTTGAGCCTTTTACAGCTCAGCATATTAATATGGCTTTACTTTTTATACCTCATTTTTATATGTTTCTGCTGAATGGTTAACACCAAGATAAAAATCATTTAAAGTAAAATTTTCAGTGTGCCAATCAGGGCTGATACTGTATTTTGACCATGCCAAAATACATCACTGGTTTTCAAGCTCCTTTTTTCATATGACCTTACTATATAAAGTATTCTATCCAGCTAACTGTCTCTCTACCTATCTATCTATCCATCCATCCATCCAATTATCTATCTAACATAGTGCCACATTTTTTTTCTATTTTCTATTTTCTCTAAAATAATACTGATCACAAATCCCTAAGTTATTTTCCCAAGTCCCCTTTAGCTTAAAGTTCAACATAAAGCATTCAACTTGGCTTATTTGGAACATATTACACTTGTTAGGCTGAAGACAGCTTGGTGGATGCTGGATTCTGGCCAGGATGGGCTACTATAAACCCCAAGATTGGAACAATGGGTGTTTTCTCAAATTTTCTTTTGCCGTAGAATCTTATATTTAGGCTCAGCCACCCTCAAAGTGCTTGGGTGTACAGGTGTGTATGAAATAGAAATAAAACCTGCAATTACTGAATTGAATGAGCAAGCAAATGTGCTCCAGCTCCAAAATCATTGCAAGAGTATATCAAACAGTCAGGACTCCTGGCATCCTCTTGTAGAGAGACTTGGTCACCTTACTTCTTAGCACAGTTCTCGCAGGAGGAGCAGGGCTGGCACAAGGCATTTGTTAGAAATTCCTATTCCTCTATTGTAGGCTTTCTCTTTCATTCCTGTCTTACGTGGTTGCTACAGTGGCAAATGAAAAAGATCGAAAGAGAAGAGATTGGAGATGTTAATGGAAGAACAAGAGAAAAAATGCAACCCCTGTTATTTGTCAATGCTCATTAATAACTGGACAACACAGCTTCTTTAAGCCAAGCCCCTAAAAGATCTGAAACAGGGAAGAGAGGTAACATTAATGTGGTTACAAATCACCGGGGATCATATCAAAATGCTGATTTTGATTCTGAAGTGCATTTGCAGATTTTGCCCATTTGTCCATTCCGATTCTGCAGTTCCACTCTCCGGGAAATCCAGACTGGCACCCTAGGCGAGGCCCCACTGGAATTGGTTGGTGCTGTGTCAGCAGCCCACGTTAGGCATTCTCTTTTTGGGAGAACTTACCACTGCCCTGCTTCTTTAGAAAGTTTCCTCCAGGAAAGAAAAACAAAAAACATGGCATTATAGAAAAAGCACGGGCTCTAGAATCAGACAAGATTGGGCTAGATCCCCAACTATAGAGCTTCTTTTCAGTCTGAGAAATTCCAGATAAGTTTTCTTTTTCTCTTAACTTCTTTGAAGGACTGGGGAGATAGCTCAGTGGCATGAGTACCTGCCTGGCAAGTACAAAGTCCCAAGTTCAATCCCTGGTATCTGAAAAGAAACAAAGGTGGCCGCTTTCTCTTTACTCTTTGAGGTTCATTTTTGGCTCTGGATGTGCCATGTTTGCCCTTTTCCTAACTCTCTGGGCTGTTATAAGCAATAGATGATATCATATGCATAACAGGAAGAGGAATGCTTCACCCTTTTGCTCCTTCTTCCTTTGCTGACTTCTACTGCCCCAGCTGCCATAAACTGTTGCCCTTCTGCATGTGCTACCCTGCCCTTGGAGCCAAACAATTATGGACTGAAACATCTATGAAGTGTGAGCTAAATGCACATCTCCTCATTTAACTTTGGGTGCTGGGCATTTTTGTTCAGCAATGAGAAAAGTAACTGAGACAAGAGGAAACCAGAAGACAATGATATGTGAACTATGGAAATCAAAAATAAAATTGCTTATACATTAGTACACAAACCTTAGTACTCAAAACCTAAGGATTAATAAAAATAAAAGGAAAGTGGAGCTATTTTATTGAGTATAATTGAAGTAAACAAGAAGGAGAAGGAAGGAATATGTGAAGTAGTGGCATTAGCAGCCAATTGTCTCCTCTGGCAGGTCTCCAGGGCAGAGAGGGCTGATAGTTAGTAGGTGACAGAACTCCTACACAGCATGTCTTGATCCTTCTGGGCCCCTGTCATGACTTCTATTTAAATGATACTGGATTGTCCCAGGACATCATTACAACAGTAAGGGCTTATCAACCACAGAAGAGACAACTCATGACAGAAATCACTGACAGTTTCTTGATACTACCTCCCTCATTCTACGATCTACATCTCCCCGGTCTCTCCTATAATGTTTCACACCAGAAGCACGGCTGCTTCACGCTGGCTCAGTTCCATCTCAAACAATATCAGGGAAGCAAATAATTATCAACTTACCTGTCATATTTGATTGGTCCACATCACATTGCCATGTCTGTAGCTCAGATATTGGCAATTTTATGTGACTCAGTGCATCACCTGCTTACAGAGACAAAGTATCACTGTTAATAAAAAGTTAAGCCATTTATGGGATTGAGACATTGCTATGATTTGTATCTAGTTGTCACCCAAAGCCTCACAAAATCATGGGGTGGTTGTGGCTCAAGGAGCAGTGAGTACCTTGAGGAGCAAAGCCAGAGAGGTGTGAACCATTAAAGTGGCAGCATGGACTCTGTCCCCCTACCCGCCAGGCCTGAAGTCTCTTGGAGATGTGGCGAGGGTCATCCTGGACATGGCGGCACCACAGCCTCTCCTCCAGATGTTGTATCACAGGGTGACAGTGTCTGTGACTGACGCTACTCGGGCAGGGAGATGTTTGGAGAACCTCAGGGTCACGGACCCTCTCTCCTGAGCAAATAAGGGTCTGAGGTCTTGCTATATAATTCAGGCTGCTTGAACTATGAAACTTCCAGTAACTGTGAGAAAGGCAGGAAATAAACCTTTCCTTCCTTCATTTTAAGTGTTGGGTATTTATCCCAGCAACAAGTGAAAATTAAGACAGAATTTGGTACCAGAAGAGTGGAGCCATTGCTATGACTAAACCTGACCACGTGAATTTCAAGCTTTTGGGAAAGGCTTATGGGAAGATACAGGAAAGGTTTGGAGATGTCACCTATAAGAGAAGCAGTGGAACAGCTTGGGCTGTTCTGTAGGAGAGACTCCAGTCAGAGCTCAGACCAGAAAGCTAATAGAAATCCTGCCTGTAAAGACCAGGGTAGGGAGGTTTCTGCTGGGAAGGACTACACTGTTTGTTGGATTCGAGATCATTTGTGTTTTGGCTTGGCAGAAAGTTTCTATGAAATTTTCCTGTGTCCAGAGACTCTGCCTGAGACCGAGATTAAGAATGGTGTACTGACTAATCTTTCAAAAGAAATCTCAAAGCAGTCAAATATTGGGGCAGTGCAATGACTATTGTTGGGGGCCTTTAGCCAAATATATGTAGAAAATCAAGGGCAAAGATCCCAGCAGAATGATATAGAATATTGTGAGTTTGGCCAGAAAGGAAGCTCCAGGAAGGCAGTGGACTGCAAAGATAGAGCTGAGATCTTCACTGCCCAGGAGGAATAGGAGAGTAGATCAGATGTCCTGAGGGCATCACAGGAGGGGCAGGTTCTCACCCTTTGCGGCTTTAGAATTGCAAGGGTGAGGGACTTTGCTTTGAGGCGAAATCTGCAGGGCCCCGTGTTCCAGAACGGAGGCAGTGGCCGCACCAGATTGCAGAATAGAGGTAGCAGCCATGTCAGATTCCAAAATGGCACCAGCATAGAGAATTTGTTCCTCAGAATCCGGGTCAGAGTGCTCAGCAATCCAGGGACTTGACCCCTACAACCAAGAGAGAGGAAAGCCTGACCACTGCTCCAGCTGGCAGCAGACTTTGGCATCATCTACATGGCACTGGTTTTAGGCACATGAAGGCTTCCATCTAGATTTCAGAAGAAGGCCTGGGAGGCCAGGCAGGGTGGCCCTGAGAGGGCAGTGTGTGAAGCTGTGAGAAACCTATTCAGTGAAAACCCCAGAAATTCAGAAAACCCAGGAACATGGATCATCTAAGGGAAACTGCGGAGGGAGCAAAACTGGCCTAAGAAAGAAGCCATGAGAATTACCACCAAGAGCGCCATAAGGGTGAAGCCACATGGAGCTCACAGTTTACCACAGATTGCTTTGGATGTTTCACATGGAACTATAGGACTTAACGCTTGCCTTGCAGGGTTTCAGACTTATTTTGGCCCTAATGGTTTGTGTCCTCCTGTGTATACCTTTTGAAATGGCAATGTTTATATTGTGCCTTTGAATGTTGGATGTATTTAGCTTTTCACGTGTATAGAAACTCCCAGCTGAGAGTTTGCCATTGATGTTGGAGGACACTTGAGACTCAGGCTTTTCAGCAGTGCTGAAACAATTGGGACCTCGTCAACTCTTCGAGATGGACTAAAATGTCTTTTTCAGAAAGGGAGGTGCATGAGACTTTGGGGGTCCAGAGGCGTAATGTTATGGTTTGTATCTAGTTGTCACCCCAAAGCCTCACATAAATCATGGAGTGGTCCTGGCTTAAAGAGCAGTGAGGGCCTTGAGGGGCAGGGTGGAGCTCAGGGCTAGGGCCAGACAGGCAAGAACCGTTGAATCGGCAGCATGCACTCTGTCCCCCCACCGTCCGGGACTGCAGTCTCTTGGACATGTGGAGAAGGTCCTCCTGGACACGGAAGCACCGCAGCTTCTCTTCCAGACCCTGCATCACAGGGTGACAGTGCCTGCAACTGAGGCCACCTCAGGCAGTGAGGAGATGTGTGGAGAAGACAGAGGCGCTGACCCTTTCTCCTGAGCAAATAAGGCTCCGAGGTCTTGCTATGTAATTCAGGCTGCTTTGAACTATGAAACCTCCAGTAACTGTGAGCTAAATAAAGCTTTCTGTCCTTCACTTTGAGTGTCGGGTATTTGTCCCAACAATGAGAAAAGAGTAACTAAGACAGACATGCTAACAAGAAAAAGATTTCCTCAAATGCCTTTACTCCATATATGCATATTTTAAGCTAAAACATCCTGAGTGTGATCATTACTGTTACATTCTACTTTTCTAATGCAAGACAAATTCAGCAACATTCCTTGGAAAATGTCCTATCTCAAGCAGCAACTATCAATCAAATGACATGGAATTATTGTGCCTTTTCTCAGCATAAAGCATAGGAAAGACAAAAACAATGCATAGAAATAGCATTTCTCTCCCTAAGGAGTAACTGGTAGAGCCAGATAAAGAAGCTGTAAAGGCACAAAAAGGTGAAGAAAGAGGCAATGATACAAGAAGTGCCACCGACGGACCCTGATCGTTGGCTGAGTGAGTGGAACAGAAAATAAGTACAGCAAGTGGAGAGGCAGGCATTGTCATCTGACTCTGCTCTCGGCCACTTTGCATCTAATTTAGCTCAGCCATCACGGCACCCTCCCACCACCTTCCTGTGGGGAGTGAGCACAGAAAATGAAAATCACCCTTCTGTCTGCTCGCAATTCCTGCCCAACAGATCCTGGATGCCTACCCAGTATCAGGGCATCACTTTCTATTTGTTGGCAGCATCTCAGGAAAGAATGAGAGCAAAGGGACCTGTGTGCTGGACACTTCCTTCCTCTAGGACTGAGATGAGGGGTGAAGTCCTCAGAGTGCATGGTCAATGGAAACAGCAGCTACCTGGTAACCTAGCACCTACCTGGTACCTAGTACCTTTCCTAACTCTATACCTTCTTCTAATTCTGAATTTTAGTTATCCTGAGTGAGGATCAAAAGTCAAAAGTGCATGTAGATGTGTGATATAACGCATGCCTAATTACATAAACACGAGGCCATGCAAACCCCCAGAGATCACAGACTACTTTGGTGGCTCCTGGGAATTTTTTCTCACAGACCTTTCTGGGGCTCCTGCTCTTCCTCTCTATTGACAGACTCATTTGCCAGAGAAGCCTGGTCACCGACCTGTCTCCAGTACCTTCCAGGACAGTGGGGCTTCATTACCAGGAAGCCACAGCCAGCTGCTCTGCAGTGTACGTGTGGGCCTGCTACTTCAGTTCCCCTCATCCAAGCTGTGTTGAGGTGTTCCCGCTGGGCCTAATGAAGGTTTGCCTATAGACAAAAGAAGCATCTCTGATTGAATGTCTTCTTTCACCTTCCATTTCACTCATCTGTAGGTTTAGTGGCTGGCTTAGCCCAGATTCCACAGAAAGCAGAGCCAAAGGCAAATCTTAGAGGCAAAATCTTTTAACTCATTAGAATGTGCCACCCAAGGAAATCAGAGGGAGAGAAGAAGGAAATGAGGCAGGAATAGAGGAAAAACAGATGCATGAGTGTGCATTTCTGAGCTGGCTACCTCTGCTATCAAGGACAAAAGACCATTACAACTCCTTGATTCATTTTCTGAGAACAGCCATATGAATGCAAGCATCTTTGCCAGCATGTCTAGGAGAACAAAGCAGAGGGACAAGAACCTTTTCCTCCTGTGGCCATTTGACTTGCAGGTATCACACACGAGCTGTCTAGTGCATCCAAGAAATCAGTGGCAACAGAGCAGGCTCAGGTAGAGGAGAGACGCTGGCATCAGAAAGTAAGAGCAGTCACTGTGATAGTCACCAGCCATCTGCAGAAATAGGGTCAGTGGTCACCAGAGCCACGAAAGCCACACAAACTAGTGCATGGCACTGAGCCACAGTGGGTCCTCTCCTGAGTATAGCACAGACTGCCCCGTGCATTGTTTGAGAAGGGAAAGTGTGAGAAGAAGGCTCACCAATCCTGAGCACTCACACAAAGCCCTAGTATGGTCTCTGAATTCTTCTTATTACCATGAAGCAATTATGAATTTGTTTTTAATTTACAGTAGCCTATTTGATGTGAATGTTTGCAAGATTCCTGGGGGAAGATATAATTAATCTGTACAAGCATTCAAGTAAAATTTGTAGAAAGTCTCACACTTTCAGGCAGAGGGCAAAAGTCAAAGCTTTCTGACATCTGGCTTTATTCAAAAATCTAATATGCACAAGACCATGTACACCAAATGGAACCAAGACTGACTGAGAATCTTAACAATGTGAAGAAGATAAATACTGGGGTTGGGGGGATGGCGCAGTGGAATATGCGCTTCCCTGGCAAGTGCAAAGGCCTGAGTTCAATCCCCAGTTCTGAAAAAAAAAAAAGATAAATACTATGTCCCTTAAGCCCTGTTTTCATTTATTTTTTAAGTACACAAGGGAAGAAATGACACCCTAGATAGGAGACTCATAACATCAATGAAAATGAGAATAACCAGAGAAAACTTTTTGCAAACCTATATCTTTAGATATAAAAACAGAAATACAGTCTCAAGTTAATGAATATGATCAATTTCAGATAATAAAACTGCCACAAAAAGTAATTCCTTCCCCAACATCTTCCATCTCAGAGGTCTCTAACCCCGGATCTCCTTGATATTGCAGGGAAACCAAATTCCATGCAAAGTAAATACCAGGCTTGTGTCTATGTCCCCAGAAGCCTTCTATTATAGGGATGGGGTTTGTCAGACAATGCCTGGATTAAGTGTATGTTAGTAGGATTAAGAGTGTGTGATTACTAAATTAGTCCCACTGACTAGCTAAGCTCAGTTCAGGGTGTGGGTAATGGAAGGGCCCACTCCAGCTGTGAATGGCAAAACCCAAAGGGCAGGAAGCCTGGAAGGGATCAAAGGAGCTATTTCTTTTTTTAATATTCTTTTATAATTTAGTTTTGAGTATGAAGAATAATATCTTGTAATTTATTTTAAAACATATTGGTAAGGAAAACATATTTCTTTGTAGCTTGTCATTAATCTGTTTTCATATATGGGCTGGTCCTGCTCAGCTTGGAGGCAGTTAATCATTACACATTTTATTTTCCATTTATTTTTATTTTATTAAAATACAAATGTCAATCAGACAGTTTCAAGACACCTTAACCATACAGAGTCGATGAATTAATACATTGCAAACTGTTTTCATAACGTTTTTGATAATGTACAAGGTGCATACATGATATTATATTTACAGGTTTTTTATAGCTGAATTATATCAAAAATTCAATAATTATTTACCTAGTGGATGACCATAGCACTAAAAGCCAACATAATATCCTGTCCAACCCCCATTAGTGCAGATCTTGCCTATCATAGAATTATGTAGAAGCACAGCGTTATCTATCCCAACTATACTGTCTATACACACACATCATGATTTTTTTCTTTCTACAACCCTTCCTTTGTCTACACCTGTCAAAGGTGGGCACTCCATTGACATTCAACTAACTTAGGTGCTTGAACTCGACACCACAATCCAACACAGTCCAGCATTCTGCAACCATAGGGAGTTATTCAAAGAAATTGTCGACCATATCCATTTACAGCTCAGCTTAATATTATGGGCTCACGAT
>PVKA01021260.1:0-38956 GCA_004027165.1 Ctenomys sociabilis | reverse complement strand
AGGCGGGGCTCCGGGGACGGCGGGGCTGCGGGGAGGGGCGGCGCCCGGGCGTCATCACGCGGCTGGACGCGAGGGGCCGTGGGCCGCGCGGCCCGAGGGCGTCCCGGCCGAGCCGGGCTCCCAGGGCAGCGTGCAGCCCCTCACCTTGTCCAGCCGCCACTCGTCTGCGTCCCGCTTCTCCGCTGCCATTGCTTCGCAGCGGCATAGCAACCTCACCAGATTCAGCTCCAGCCTCGACGCGGCCATCGCCGGCGACCGGAAGCCCGCCCCTCCCGCCGGCGCCATGCCGGGGGCGGAAGTGGCTTCATCTGGCCGCCTTCCGGGCGGACGCGTTCCCTCTTCCGCGTTCGCTGGCCCACCCGTCTTTGGGGCGGAAGTAGTACCTTATTCCGAGAGGCGTTATTCCAGCCATATTTGTTGGGGGCAAAGTCGCTTGATTTTCCTGCGACAATTTTAAACCCTCCAGGAGTCTTCGGAGAAACCAGGTTTTTTGATGAACCACGTGCAACGCGCCTTTTTTTTTTGGTTACCAGGGATTGAACTCAGGCCCTTGCATTCTACAGAGCCATCTCCTCAGCCCCGCGCCTTCTTGCTATGCCATTCTGCATGTTCAAAATGCCTGGGTTCACTCCCCGATTTCCTTGAGAAAGAAACTTAGCTTGGGCTTCAGTATCCTCCACCTTTATTGTAGGTTACAGGGGCTGGAGTATGCCTCAAGAACGGTGTGCATGATCCTCTAGGCCTCAGCCTTGACCCTCCCCTCAGCTGTGGTCTTAGCCAAGTTTAACTTCTGGGCCTGTTTTTTGGGAAGTGGGCAATGTGATGATGCCTATCTCAAGAGATCATAGCCTCACTTTGGGAGAGCCTGGTCATCCCCAAATTACTAGAATCTCTACAGAGAGAAGCCCGTCTCAGGCTGCCAGGAATCCAGGGTGTCGCCGGATCTGCAGAGCCTGGCCTGCTGTTGCTATCTCCTCACCCTTAGGGCACTGGGGAGCCCCAGGGTGCCTGACCAAGGGGTGTCCCCGTGACCACACCAGAGAAGCCTAAAGCCTGGGACTGTTAAGGGGCCCTACAGAGCCAGGGCCCCAGCCTGCCCCTTCTCAGATGTAACCCTGCCCCACCAGTTCCCATACCTAGGGGTGCTACGGGCCAAGGCCATCTGCAGGGCGGTTGCTCCTGGTTCTCCCAGGACGGGAAGCAGCTCCTCCCTCCACGGTGGGGCTGACCCTTGCCCCTGACACAGCTTGAGGATCTCATCTCCAAAGTGCTTGGAACCGGAAGTGCTTTGGGCTTTGAAATATATACTTCTATAACAAGGCATCTTAGAGATTGTGCCCCAGTGTGCACACAACATTCTGTTACTTTTTTGGAGGGGGCACTGAGGCTTAAACTTACCAGGACCTGCACTGAGTTGTATCCTTATTTGTTACAGCGTCCCACTATATGGCATATAGTACTGGGGACTGAACTCAGGTCCTTGTGCTTGCCAGGCAGCTACTTAGACCATTGAGCTATCTCACCAGCCCTCTTAGCTGGTTTTCTGAGACAGGATCTGGAGTTTCACCAGATGACCTCAAATTGGGATTTTCATGGCTTAGCGTCTCAAGGTACTGGGCTGACAGGTGCTTCCTCACACATGCCTCCCTTGCATAAAGTGCCTTATAAACAGCCCAATCGTTTGTGCTGGCACAGAACCCAGGGCCCGGGGCCGAGCATGTGCCGTGTCCTGGCTGCACAGGCCTCCCTACCCTGGGTGCACCCGTGTGGCACTGGTGCTCACTCTAGGGTGTTTCTGATTCCAGGTGAGAGGTGCACAGCCTGTTTAGACCGTGAGCCTCCTTGTCTCCTGCCCCACTCAAGCCCTGATCCAGGCTGTGAAGGATCTGTATCACATCCAGACAGCAGCGATGCCCCTGCGGCATAGGTGTAAACTCCTACACAGAGGTGTCACAGGCACTCCTCCTTTATTCCACCCGTGGGCAGACAGGCACCCAGGACCTGGCCTTGGCGCCTGGTGTCTGAGAGCGGTGGAGCCTGACAGGCATGCAGGCCACAGCTGTGTCTGCAGGAAAGGGCAGCTTGAGGCTGGGGCACGGTCCTGAGTTACAGTGTTGGCCTCTTCCAGCTCCTTGGCACCACATCACGAAGGACAGAGGTGCGGCGATGCACTCTGGCCCCCTGGGGTGCGGATGAGTCCTGCTTCGGGTAGCGCCACACAAGCTTGCATCTCGAGACCCTGCACAGGGCTCTGATGCTCCCTGGAATGCACCTTGGGCAGTGGCCATGCCTAGCAAATGGGAGTCCCATACTGGAAATGGAAAAGGGTGGCGAGGTGCCCAGGAGTGCACGGCTCCTGCACTGTGCAGGGGACTGTGGTCACTCCTAGAGGACCAGTGTGGCCACTGCCATAGTCTGCTCTGCCCAGACCCAGGTTACAGGACGGACACAGCGTTAACAGCAAGTCTGAACATACAGTATGAAACAATTTGGTCTCCCGTTAAGCTGTTAAAGTTCTGAGTTATGTAAACCATGTACAGTGTTATAAAAACATACAAAACAGGCAAGGGGAGGTGAGGCCACTGCTGGGACTTGGTGGCCCGGATGTGCATCAATGACTGGAGGACCCAGAGGTGAGGGTGGCCAGCCCCAGTGGCCTTTCTGGCCTGGAACCTGGCCAGGGCAGCACTCTTAAGCTGTCACTCTGGAGCTTCCAATCTGGATCCTTTCCGGAGTCACTGCAGCGACGTGGCCATCCCAGGCCTCAGCTGGGGGCCTGGCCCGGTGTGTGGGGCAAGCAGTAGGTGGGAGGGTCTGAGTACCTGCGCTTGGCCCCTAGTGGCCGAGCGTCTTCATCCAGGTGCTCCAGAGCGCCAAGTGTGGGCAGCCCGAGGCTGGGTGCGAAGTACATGGAGCGCACCTGGTCGGGGCGGCGGGCTGGCGGCTCCCGGCGCCTTACAGGTCCAGCGAGCTCCCGGTTGGCCAGGTGAGAGGGCAGACCAGGCGGGAGCTTGATGTTGGCTGTAGGCATGACAGGTGTCCTCCGCGGAGTCTTCACTCTAACCATGGCGAAGGACGCTGGCCGATGCCTCAGAGGCACCATCGTGGGGAGGGGGCTTGGGGCAGGCGCAGGGGGGTGGGGGGGTGCAGGCGCAGGGGGCCCTTGGAGAGACAGACGTGGGTCACTGCTGCCCCAGTGTGGGGACCCTGCCCACCCAGGCAGCAGCAAAGCAGACCCTACCTTAATACTGACCTTCCGCAGACCCCCGCCCAGCCCGCTCCTCCAGCAGGCTCTCGGTGCTGGCTGATGTTTCCGAGTCCAGGTTCTCCTCATCTGAGCCCCTGGGCTCCAGCTCAGGCAGCCGGTAGGTGATGTCCTCCCTGGGGAGCAAGGTCTCGTGTCCAGGGCCACCCACAGAGGCCACCAATGGAGGCAGAGCAGGCTGTCCTGTCCCTTGGGGCCACCCCATCACTGGCCTGCCCCGTCTTGAGCATACTGCCTGAAGCGCCTGTGCCCCTGGTGCTCAGCAGGGGGGCCTGGGCACCCAGCCCCACTGAGCTCGTGGCATACTCCTGCCTCAGCTTGGGGCCCTCCTTCTACTCCCAGAGCCCGAACAGGCCAAGCAACCTGGCCACATCTGTTCTCCTGGCATGAACTTTTATAACTTCTTGAGACAGGGTGCAGTGTTGCCAACTGTTCTCCAGTTCCAGGGCTCCTGTGATCCTCCTGCCTCTGCCTCCAAGCAGTGCGCAGGAAGGACAACAGGCTGCAGTGCCCTTGCCCTTTTGCAGCTCTGGGGACCGACCCAGGGCCTTGCCATCCTCGGCGAGTCCTCACCCCCCAGCATATCCCAGCTCTGAACCCCCAACCTCCAGTGTGCTCAGCGTGAGGGTGAGGTTGGGGCATTGCCTGGGCCTGTGGCACAGGTTCACGGGTGAAGCTCAGACAAGTGTCCGGGAAGGACAGGCCTTCCCCACGCTAGCGTTGGCAGCCTGCTGGCCAGGCTGAGTAGCAAGGGCGAGGGGCCCGGGGCTCAGGAGACACTTGCTTCTCCTCCTTGAGGGACTGGATGCGCTCCATGAGCATCTCCTTCTCCTGGTCCTCGCCATTGGTGGCATTGGTGGCCTCCTCCTCAGGTAGTGCTTCCAGCTCCTCCGGGCTGTCGTCGCAGCTCACAGGGGTTTTGGGGCTCTTGCTCTGAAAAACAGGTGACAGGCTTGGGACGAGGACAGGGAGAGTTGGCAGTGAAGGGAAACGCAAGGACACTCGGGAGCTGGCTGTGGGAGTCCACGGGTGCCACGGTGGGGCGCAATCAGCATGCATGAGGGGAGTTAGCCGAGCCATCGCCCTTGGGACTAGCATGCACCGCGGCCACCGCACACTACCTACCAGCACCCCCTCACAGGGAGACGAGAACCCCAGTTTGAAAGGCCAGGGCTGGGGAGAGAGGGATACAGGATAAACGGACTGGGAATGGGTGGGGACTCCCGCTGGTCCACACCCCTGTGAAGCTCCCAGACAGACAACCAGGAACTGAGCTTGGGGTGAGAACTTCACCCTTCTGGTGGCCTGGAGAACCAGGAAGGGATCGGAGGGGCCCACCAGGGCCCACCCCCAGACAACCACACCCACCGCCAAATCCCGGCACCCTGCAGGGCCCTGCCCACCTGACACCCTGCCCCCACTCACTGCATTCTGCTGCAGAAGAGAAAGCCTATGGCACGCGATGCTCTCCTCAGCCTCCAGCTGGCTGATCTCCTCCATCTTCACCCTATACTTCCGCATCTGCTCCTTGATCAGCATCTCCACGCACCTGTGGGGCCGGGAAGGCAGCTCCATTAGGGCAGCAGGGATGCCCTGTGTCCAGGGGGCCCTGCCCTGGGCCTAGGCCCAGGCCCACAGGCAGGAGCCGCAGCCAGCTTGGGCTGCAACCCAGGCAGCTCTGGGTCCTCTCTGCATTCTGGGCAGCCCGAGAAGGTCTCATCCCGGGCGGTAGGTACTGGGAGACTCAGTCTGGTGAGGGGCAGGGTCCCCACTATCACGTTAGCACTCCTACAAGGAGGAAGAGCAGTGTGCCCAGAGGGTGGGCAGCTGTGCCTCCCCGCCGGGGGCGGGGGCACTCACGCGGTGATCTTGAGGACGTCCTTCATGCTGGTCAGGGGGTCCGAGTTGTCCGGGCAGCGTAGGAGGCATGGCGCGAAGACGATGGCCAGTGCCCCAGGTGACATGCGGTTCACATCCTCTAGCAGAGCCACCCTGCATGGCCACCAGCAGTTAGGAATGGCAGAGATGGGGGAGGAGACCCAGCCTCAAAGCAGAGGCTCCGGGGCCCTGGTGGTAAGGCGGGTGGCATTCCCTGGGGCACTTGCTTGACAAGATGGAAGATGAGCCGCTCCAGGGAGTCATGGTTGGCTTTGGGCAGGTGCTCCAGGACAGTGTAGATGGCAGCCAGCTGCTCCTGCTTCTCTGGCAGCTCTGGGGGTGGGGGAGCAGGCCAGCGGCATCAGGCTGGCCTCTCTACCCCAACTGGGGGCCGTGAAGGGGTGGGGCCGACATGGCAGGGATCCCAGCCCCTGAGAGGCCCTGACCCAAACCAGGGGCTCCTCCTCCTCCCTGGCTGCCCACTGGGCTCACCCACAGCACGGAGGAAGTCGCCATACTGGGCAAAGGTCATGAGGGGCTCGGGCAGCTCACGCAGCCACTGCTTGAGGACACCGGTGATAGCATGGATGGGGAAGTCCTCCAGCCGCACAGCTGCGGGGTCTGCAGGATGGACAGTGTGGCATGACCACCGGGGACGAGCGTGTGCAAGGGGGCAGGGCTGCCGCCTCCCTCCCCACCTGTCTGCAGCGCCTGCCGGAGCTCGCGTGTGCGATGGGCAGTGCCCGACTTGCGGTACAGGCCCTCAGTGTAGAGCCCATGCAGCTCCACGTGCTCCAGCAGCTTCTCCAGCACCAGGGGGACTGACATCTTGTCTCCAGTCAGGCTGTCCACGCAGACGCCAAAGTGGCCCAGCTCAGTGCCTGGCTCGCTCTGCGGCATGGGGAGGGCTCGGGGTCCTGATACTGTCACGCTGTACCCTCCCTCCTCAGTGGGCTGCATCCCCTGCCCGGACCCCATCCAGTACCATGGTGTCTGTGCCATGGCGCTGGGCAGGGTCCCACCTGAGGTAGCTGTGCCCTCGGTGGGCAATGGGGAGGCATCTGCCCCCCAAACCTAGCACAGGGACCCTCGCTGCTCAGGGCAGAGGGGGTGTGGACTTCCTCAGGAAGATGAGTAGGATGGGAGCGGTAGTCCTCCTGCCCTGCTGCGCCTTGCCTTGAGGCTCCAGGCAGGCACACTCACCTTCCTCCCGCTCCTGTAGGAGCAGCAGTTCTGAATCTTGTGCATGCACTTCTTGTGGCAGGTCATCTTGCACACTAGGCATCACACACAGGGAAAGGCTTGGTCACAGGTGCCTGGGGCCACCCACCCCATTAGCCAGGTCTCAGCTGCAGAATCAAACTCATGACCTTGTGCTTGTCAGGCTGGCAATGTGCTGCTGAGCTGTATCCCTGGCCCTCACGTAGCCAGGCAGGTGTTCTGGCGCTTAGCTACACCTCTAGCTCTCTGTATACTGATTGACCCTCTTGCCCCAGCCTCCCAAGCAGCTGTGACGGGCTAGTTCAGGCTGCAGGAGCGGAGTGCCAGGAGCGGTGGGGCGGGGTGTTGCTCACCACTGCAGAGCAGCGCCTTGTCCATGAGCCAGATGTAGGAGAGGCAGTGCTCGCACGACTGCGGGATGCTAACCTGGTAGCCGGCAAACACGTGGCCATTGTGCTCGTGCACCTGTGAGAGTGCAGTGAGAGGGGCTCCGCAGGCTGCCGGGGCGGGGGCAGACAGGAGAGCCCACACACACTGCATGCCTGCAGGGACATGAGCGCCTACACGCCTACTCACAGCTCGCTCCTGCTTCCGCTTCTTCTTCTGAGCTTTGCTGGGCTGAGAGACACCAAAGCCAGAGTCACGTGGGAACACCTGGCTGAGGGCACCCATCCCCAGGAGGGCAGAGGCTTCTGGGTACCACCTCCCACGAGGAGTGAGCAGCCCTAACACCCACCCTCTGTCCAACCTAGGCCCAACAGGTAGGTGAGTGGGGGTGGGAAGACTCAGGAGAGGCAGGTGTAGCTGCCAAAAGCTGGGCCTGGAGATGTGGGGATCAGGAAGGCTGTGGCCAGGGGCGGTCCAGAGGTATGGGCGTGGCCAAGGGCAGTGGGAGCTGCAGTGGGCGGGGTCGGGAGAATGAGGCCAAGCACCCACCTTCACGGGCTCAAAGTCGGTCTTGCAGCACCGCGTGAACTCGTCCAGCAGCGACTGGAAGAGGTTGAGGACCGGGTTGGTGTCCTCCCCGCGCTCACTGGCCAGGTTGCTGACGATAATCTGGTAATTCTCCATCAGGTCCTTGTAACCCACGTGGATCTTTCCATTCTGCAGGCACAAGGCATCACCTGAGCCCACCTGCAGCGTGGGGCGTGGGGGATGGGGAGGACCTCGGGGCAGTGGGGCCCGAAGCAGGGCCCCCACGTACCGGGACAGAGTACATGGTTTTGATGTTGCTGCGGAAGCGCTCGGTAGCCTCAATGAACAGGCTCTCGATGGGCGTCTTCTGGGAGCGCAGGTCGTTTATCTACAAGGACAGACGGCGCGGCCCTCAGCTTGCTGCTAAGGTGCCTGCTGCTCCTCCACCCCCTTGACTCCACCCCACTGGGTCTATACCATGCTGGCACCCCCCACGTGGGCAGGGGTGCGGGGGCTCCCTGCTGTAATGGACACCAAGTCCCAGGAGTGGGGCAGAGAGATAGGGACAGACCAAAGGGTGCAGTTATAGTTAAGTATAATTTTTCTTAAAAAAAAATGTGTATTTGATGGTTGCGGTGTCTCACTACGCAGCTTGGACTCATAATCCTGAATTTTTTTTGGTAGTACTGGGGATTGAACTCAGGACCTTGCGCTTGCCAGGCAGATGCTTATTCTACTGAGATATCTCCCTGGCCTGCTGTTTTTAGCCTCCTCAGTGCTGGGATTACAGGCATGCACCAGTACGTCCTGACTCTGGCCTGCTCACCCCACCCTCAGGGTGGGGTTGGCCTGGCAAGCTGTGCTGGGGATCGAACCCCAGTCCCTGTGCTTGCCTAAGTTTGCCTAAGCAGTGTTTTAGTCCACTGAGCTATCTCACTAGCCCCTAAATTTTGTTTGTTGAGGATGTCTTGCTAAATTGCTCAGGCTGGCCTTGAACTTGAAATTCACTTGTCTCAGCTCCCAAGTGTTGGGTTACGGGTGTGCAGCTCTGCACCCATGCTGGTGTTCATATTACACAACAGGTATGTGGCACAGCTAACAACAAAGTAAAAAGAGCTAGAAGCAAGGATTATCTCCCTGGAGCTCAGAAACTCCCTCGGCACCAGCCCCTCGGAGGCCTGGGTTCCCCGCCGCCCGCCCGGCCCACCTTGTTGAGCAGGAACTCGTCCAAGTACTTGAGCTCATTGGCGTTGGTGATCTTGCGGAACACTGATTCCCGCCACTTCTCTGTCACTGTGATCTTGCCAATCTTGAGGTTGCGATTCCTCTTCCCTTTGCTGCCTGCGTCCTTGTCCTTGGTGTGCTTCTCACCCGGTGTGTGGCGCGGCTGGTGGCCAGATGGGGCTGTGGGCAACATGGAGGAGCCATGAGTGTGGGCCTGGGGACAGTGCCGGCCTCGTGGGGCTGAAGCCGTGGCCCTGGCCCACCGACCTTCCAGGCTCCTCGTCGTCGTAGTCGCTTCTGACGCAACATGCCCAGACAGCACAGTCTCCGGCTCCTCCCCAGCCTCTGGGCTGCTTTTCTTATCCTTGGTCTTATGGAGAAAAAGTCTTTTAAACGTGGACCTGCAGGACACAGGGAGTGGATTTTTTTTGGCAATAGGGTCTTGCTATGTAGTCCAGATGGCCTAGAACTTGTTTTGAACCTTTTACCTCAGCAAACTTATTTTTTTTAATGTATTTAGCACAGGGCCTACAGGCTCCCACTGCACAGATCAGACTCGGTGACTCTCGTTCTCAACCTCCCAAGCACCGAGATTACAGGCGTGTGCCACTGCACGCAGCCTCAGTCACCCTCTCGGCACGCTGGGGATCGAACCTCAGTGCCTGTGCCTGCTTAAGCAGGTGCTTTAGTCTGCTGAGCTATGTGGCCAGCCCTTGCCAATCTTTATTAATTTATTTATCTATCTATTTATTTGCTACAGGGTTTTACTATGCAGCTCAGACTCAGAGCCCACCACGTCTGGTTTCAGTGGCCAGCTTTGAGTGGGGCCAGCACAGTATGAGGTACCAGGAATCGAACCCGGGTCCTTAAGCTTGCCAGACAGGCACATACACATCCAGTCTACCTCCCTGCCCCTCCTGCCTCAGCCTCCAGAAGGCTGGATGGCCGGTGAGTGTTGCCGTACCTGGCCAGGACTCCATGTTTACATTAAAAGTTACTTTTTCCTGCTCTCCTCTGGGCACAGGGCTAGTAGAGACAACAGATCTATCTGTGAACCAGGGCTGCTGGCTGGGTGAGTGGGGTACCCCGTTGCTTCAGCCCCACAGCAGTGGGGGCACAGGCCCTCTCCCTTCTTCCTAGATGCTTCTGCTGCTCCCTGTCCACCAGGTTGCCCACCACAGAGCTCTTGCTACGGGCTGCGCCCTTGGGCACCAAGAGCCAGCTGGCCTTGAAGGAGCTGCCCGACATGAGCACCCTGGCCAAAACTGTTCCTGTGGACCCACCTCCCTATTGAAATTGGTTCAGGAAACCAGGCTCCCTTGTGGCCGTGTCAGGGACCCTAGGCATTTGCCACTGGCCCAAAACCCCAACCCCCTTACTTAGAGTCGGCTTGGGAGCCTGGTGACAGCCCTGCTTCTGGGCCCGAGGACACATCACCGGACTTCTTCTTATACACAGCTGGCTTCTTGATGTTGGACTCCCCGTCAGTTTCTGAAGGCTGTGGGGATGGAGTAGGAGAGGCTGGTGAGGGGCAGGCCCTTTGCCATGGGCAGTGCGTGCCTGGTGTGTATTCCATTTGCCAACCCTGGCTCCCCCTTTTGGCAGGGGGTGGGACACAGTACGTAGGTGCTCACTACTGAGCTGCACTCCAGCCCTAATTCTTAATTATGAAATGGTGTCCACAGATGGCCTGGGCTGCGCTCACACTTGGGCTTCCGTGCCTCAGCATTCCTGGCAGCTGGGTCACACCTAGCTCCTCCACTCCTCCATTAAGTGTCCCTAGGGCAGAGCTGGGCCGCGAGAGCCAAGGGACACAACTCACACTTACCTGTGCTTTGGCTGGGGACAGCTTGGACACATCGCCTGTGGACAAGGAGATGCGCCTCTCCCTGCAGGAGTCACAGAAATAAGCCAGTCACGCATGGGGCAGGGCAGCAAGAGACTCGTGCAGTGGTGACCCCCCCACCCCCAAACGGCTCGGGACACCACGCAGGAGCAGCCGTCTAGGCCCTCAGGGATCCACTGCTGTCACATGCCTACTCCTGTATCCACAGTGCATCGTCACGGGCAGACAGCAGTGCCTGTTCCCTCACAGCTCTACCTGCATGTGTCCCCTCCCAACCCCCAGCCACCCTCCATCTGGCTGTACTACTAGAGACGCATGCAGCCCAATGAAAGTGCAAGGCCTGCCTTCCCCCACAACCAGTTCTAGGACTTCCGCTGTCCTCGTCCCAGCCACCCTGCTTGTGCCTCCCCGTGCCGTCCTCTGCCCCCTTGCCGGTCCACATCCCTGAATCTCCGCATTGCGGGGCTCCCCATGCCGACCTTGCCTGTCATCTCTCCCTCCAATGTGTCCAACTTACATCTGTCCCCATCCTGGGTCTGCTGCTGCTAGAGTGTCAGGAGAGGCCAGCACTGTCCCACACCCGAGCCCACCCCACAGGGAGAGGAGGATGCCGCTGTCCTGGACTTGCTCAGGGGCAGTGGGAGTAGCCATGCCCCGGGTTCCCTAAGGACAAGCTGGTACCACAGCACTGGGGCTCCCTCCCAGGGGATGCCTTTGCTCCTAGTGCAGCCATGGATCTTACTCGGTGGGGGTGAGAGCTGCCCCCGCAGTCCGGTGCCTGTCACTGAGGTCTAGGGACTGGCTCAATGTGCTGCCAGCAGTGGCCCCCAGCTTCCGGCCACGCCACTGCTCCACGGCGATGGCCAGCCGCTCGGCCTCGGGAGGCTGGTACCGCTGGATCTGGGCCGCAGCCCCAGGGCTGTCGGCCCGCCGGCTCCTGTCCTTGGGGGCCACAGCCAGGGCCAGGCTGGTCGGCCGTTGTGTGGGGCTGAGCCCTGGGTCCCCAGCGGTTGCCTGGAGCGGTGCCATGGGCTCGGTGCCGGGACTAGCCGCCTCGGCCCTGCTGCCCCTGCGCTCCTCGCGCGAGGCCTGCATGTGCCGGTTCTGCAGCTCCACATGCTCCAGGCCTCGCTGCCGCCGGGACTCGCGCTTCTCCCGACTGCTGGTCGCCTTCTCTGGCCCCTCGCCTGCCACTGCCACAGCTGTGCTCCCGCGGCCCAGGGCCTCCACCTCCACTGCTGCCCCATCCTCAGGCTGTGCCTCAGGGCCTGGTGTCGGGTGCGCGCTGTCCCCAGCAGCCTCTGAGTCCTGCCCAGCCGCCTGTGCCTGCAGGGCGTCCCTCGCCCGCTGCTCCTCACACTTCTTCTCCATGAGCATCTGGCTGAAGCTGCAGAGCCAGGAGTGGGGCCACATCAGACACAGCTGCAGGACACTCCGCAGCCCACTCCTACCCACACCACCACGCTCCAGCCACTCAGGTCCCTCCCCTGGCGCCTGGAGTCCCTCTGGAGTCACGGTTTCCTCTCCAATGGCATGGACAGTGGTGGCTCACACTGTCACCTGCCTCAGCTGGGTGCTCCCTGGGCCATCCAGAAGGGACCCTGCAGGAATCCTAGGGTCTCACTTTTTTTTTTTAATGTATTTAGTACGGGGTCTATAGGACCTCATTACACTGATCGGAATCATAGTGACCCTCCTGCTCTCAGCCTCCCAAGCACTGTGACTACAGGTGCACTCACTATGCCGTCTCAGTCACCCTCAGTGTGCCCTGGGAGGCAGGGCCGGCGGGGCCAGCATGGCATGCCAGGGATTTAGAACCTGGTCCCTGCCTCTGCCCAAGCAGGCACTTTAGTCCACTGAACTGGCTGGCTGGCCCTGCTATGCACTTCTGCAACACTGGAGACTGCACAGAGCTGTGTCACTGAGCTGCACAAGACAGGGTTTTGCTTAGTGGCCCATTGGTTTTGACTGTGACCTTCCTGCCTCAGCCTCCTGAGGGTGGAGATTACAGGCCTAGTGTTGTGCTGGACTCTGCCTGCAGGCCTTGCACTTGCACGGGGTCCTGGCTGGCGAGTACTCCTGCCTCCGAGCCGAGTTCCTCTCAAGGTGGGGCTGGGCTTGAGGAGGTGGACACGGACGGGCACTGGAGCCCTCGGTCCTGCCGTGGGGTTGCTGCCTGGCATGAGGAGCAGCCCTGCTGCGACCTGTGGGGCTGTCAGGCAGGAGCCAGCTGGGCGCACCTTGAGGAGCCCCGCGTGCTGACCACTGACCTCCGGCGCTGCAGGTGGCCACGGCACAGGCTCTGCAGGCGGATGACGCTCTGGCGCCAGCGCTGGTAGGCCTTGCGCTGCTGGTGGCCCCTCCAGGCGGCCTGCAGGCACACGGCGGCCTGCGTCCTTGCCAATGCTCGCTGCCTGCGGTAGGAGCGCCAGCAGACCTGGATGGCCACAGCGGAGCGGCGCACGTGCAGGAAGTGCCGACGCTCCAGCACTGTCCGGAACCAGCTCTGCAGCAGCAGAATCTTGCGCATGACCTCGCGATGCAGAGTCTCCTGCAGGGCCTGGCGCTCCGTTTCCTTTAGGAAGACCTGGGTTGGACAGGGCACAGCTCAGCAGTGACTAGTTCTGGCAACATTGCAGACTAAGCCCAGGACCTTCACACTGAACTCCAACTCCAGTCTTTTAAAAGTTTTTTTTGTGGACTGGGGATTGAACTTAGGCCCTTGAGATTGCCAGGCAAGTGCTTATTCTACTGAGCTATTCCCCCAGCCCCTTTTAAAAGTATTTTGAGATTGGATCTTACTAAATCAATGAGTTGCCCAGGAGGGACTTCAGCTGGGAATCTTCCTGCCTCAGCCTCCCTCTCAGTGGCATGCGCCACTGTGCCCTGGCTTCCTGTCTTGGCTGTCCCCTTTCTCCCCCACCACTGCCATAGGAGGTTCTACCAGGACAGCAGAAGTGGTGCCCAGCTCCTGGACTTCTAGAACTGTGGGCTCCACGAACCTTTCTGTGTAGGGTTCAGAAAAGCAACAGCAAAGGGGCCAAAACCTGCTGTGAAGCCCCAGCACGCAGCCCATCCATCCCTGGCTAGGCTGGCAGAACAGTGAGGCCTGCCAGCTTCTGGGAGTGCGCCGTCCCGAGCACGGCAGCAGACCTTGGTCTTCCCAATCTGGTAGTTCCTCTCATCCATGTGCATCTTTTCCAGAAGTGCTGAGATGACCTCACGGCAGGGCTGGGCGTCCTTGGGCAGGAGCACCTGGAACTGCTCTGTGAAGTCCTGGGACGAGGAGACTCGTGTGAGCCTCTCCAGGCCCTGGGTGTCGGCCAGGCCCGACTTTCTGCTGCACCTCTGAGGTGCTAGGCACGGAACTCCAACCCTCCTCGCCACACAAGCCAGGCCTGGCTCCTGCAGGCGTGCGGTCTCCCCAAGCCCCACACCCGTGCCCACCCATCACTAGCTGGTGCAGTGCGGCCCACCTGGAAGGTGTACTTGGCGCTGTAGCCAGAGCGGCGAATGCGCACAGTCTCCAGCATCCCCGTGTAGCGCAGCTGCTGCAGGACCAGCTCGTCGTCGAAGCACAGCTCCTTCTGCAAGGCCACAGTGCTGTCAGGCCCTGCTGCGGCTACTGTGGGTCTGGGGCCCAGGTGGGCCAAGTGCGGCTCAGGGCTCTTGTCCGTGGAGGCTCACAGCTTCCACCACAAGGGCTTCCTGGCAACCAGGCTGGACTACCTGGGCCCACAGAGGCTGAGCACTTGGGAACGGAGCCCAACACCCATGTCACTTGAACAGTTGACCCAGAGGAGGCGGCAGTGGTGGCCTGGTCCAGCAAGGCCCAGGGGACACAGCTATCTCAGGACCCCAGCAGAAGGCAATGACGGGGCTGCCATGATGGTGGAGGCTGGGCCCTTGAAGACACCCACAGTACCCAGCACAGCCAGCAGGGCCAGGGAGAGGAGCAGGGGGCCAGGTTCGGGGTGCAGACAGGCCTGGCCCGGCCCCCACAGGTTGAGGCATACGGGCGACCCACTCACCTTGGCGGCATTGGAGCGGATGCAGCGGATGAAGAAGGGCTCGGCCTTGCCCAGGGTCTCCAGCAACTTATTTAGGGACGTCTGGGGACAAAGCATGGTCATACTGCTCCAGAGGCTGATAGGGAGCCCCAAGGGCGGGGCTTCATGGCCACATAGCTGTGCCCAGGGAATGCCATATTCCTGGACACACAGGGACTCTACATGGTGGCTCTGGCCCTCTTGTTTTTTTTTTTTTTTTCTTTTTTTACTTTCAGTGGCCTTACACACACCAGGCAAGTGCTCATGGCTGCACTGGCCTGGCGCTTTCACAAAGGCTTTGTAAAGGGCAGGTGTGGCTCGGTCATGGCCTTTGTGCCTAGCGTGCCTGTGCATGAGGGTCTGGGCTTCAGCCAGCACAGACGGGCTCTGAGGGCTCCCACCGGAGGGCGCTGTCAGGGATGCTGAGGAGGGAAGAGAAGGCCAGGGCAGAAGGAAGCGGGGGGCCGGGACGGCTGGTGCTGCAGGAGGGCGGATGTGGGGCCTGCGGCGGAGGGTTCTGGGTGGGCACAGACACCCCCCGTATGGCTGGTGCCCACCTGGAACTGGGCACTGATGCTGGGCGGCTTCTTCTTCTTGTGCAGGTGTAGCAAGGACTTGGTGGTGCGGTCATGCAGCGTCATGCTGACGATCAGCCTCAGCGACTCACGGTCCAGCAGGTTCTAGGACGACACTGGGGTCTGACCAGCACTCCACAGCCAGCTGGCCAAGCGGGCAGGCCACACCACCGGACCCCACAGGCCGCCTGGTGCTGGTGCCCACGATCCCTGCCTTCTGCCTTGGTAGAGGCCTGGCCTGCCCTCAGCTGCTCATCCTAGCCGGAGGGGCCCACCAACCCCTGTAGGCTGCTCTGGGCTGCATCTGAAGCCACTCCATGTGCAGGCTGAGCACCACAGGCCTACACCTCCCTTCTTAAATCCCAAGGTACTGAGGCCAAGAGCTTTATGAAAGTGGAAAACCCATGCCACAAAACTGCTTCACTGACAAATCATTAAAAATACCACCACGTCTGGTGACCCACGCTGGTTACCTCAACTACTCGGGAGGCTGAGGCAAGAGGACCGCTGTGACTTTAAGGCCAGCCTAGGCCACACAGTGAGACCATGTCTCAACAAAACTAAAAAGACGAAAAAAAAAAAAAAAAAAAAAGACGAGCAAAAGCAAAAACAAAAACCCACCAGATAAGAACCCTGAGAACCCATACCCCCAAACCATTAAAAACACTACATGGTGTCACCTTTGGGCTAGGTGTATAAGATGTTCAGGGTCGAGCCCAAAGCCCACGCGTCCCGTGTGTGCATGCAGATGCTCTGCGCGTGCGCAAGCGCACGTGCGGGGCAGGAACTCAGAGCCTTTGCCCGAGCAAATTCCCAGCTCTTTTCATTTCTTCTATTTCTTGGTGTTCTGAAGGGACTTTTTTTGTGGTCTTATTTTTACTATTTTCTTTTTTGTTACCAAAAATTTAACTCGACTTCGCGCCTGCCAGGCAGGCGCTGTGCCACTGAGCTACATCCTTGGCCCCTTTCTTGATGTTCTGAGACAGGGTCTTTTTTTGGTGGTACCAGGGATTGAACTCAGGACCTTGTGCTTGCCAAGCAAGCACTTATTCCACTGAGCTATCTCCCCAGCCCCTGAGACAGGGTCTTGCTATGTATGTAGTTGAGTCTGGCCTCGAACTCATTATCCTACTGCCTCAGCCTCCCAGAGTGCTAGCCGATAGGTATGCACCTCCAACTAGCTCAAAATGTTAAATAAATAAATAACTTCTCAAATTGGGGATACTTCTGGATCCAGGAAGTTTGGATAAGAAACCATGCATCCAGCCAGTTTGATGGCGCATGACTGTCATCCCAGAGCTTGGGAGGCAGAAGCAGGAGGACCACTGCAAGTTTGAAGCTAAGCAGATGCCAGGTGTTCGGTGTACATGTGCAAATTCTGTGTGGCTGCCACATGGACTCCAAGGCCGGTGGCACCCACAGGAGCTGTGGCTGTGTGCTGTGGGCACCAGCTGCCCTGGCCTCTCGAACCCTCTCCTGGGACTCTTGCTGCTGCCAGGCACCAAGCCTGTCTGGCACCCAACGGCCACTGAGCTGCGCCCCGCCCAGGACCACTGTGCAGAGGGGGCAGGGGAAGGAGGACAGGGAAGAAGCCCCAGAGCAACAGCACGTCCCATCCCGGCCACCCCATGGACTGGCCCTGCTGGAGCCAGGCAGGGATAGAGCAGACAGCTGGGAGGGCGTCGCGGGGCTTTACCTTGGGAATGAGCTGCTTTTGTTTGATACCTTTACTCTTCCTGTCAAAATATTAAAAATGGTTTTGTGAACAAGGAGAACACAGGGATAGGTTGGGTTAGTTCAGCAAGCCACGCCCTGTGAGTTAGATAGAAGAGAGGACGGGAAAGGCCCGGGCTCCTGCTGGTGCCAGCTCTGCATGGCCACCCAGGGGCGCAGGGAGGAGGATGGCAGGTTCCAGCCCAGCATGGGCCACTTAGTGAGACTGTCTCTCAAAAAAAAAAAAAAAAAAAAAAACAAGAGCAGGGGGCGTAGCTCAGTACTAAGTCCTGGTTTCTGCTCCAGCACTGCACAAAAGCAATTGGAGAAACTCAGCAAACTGGCTCTGCAGGCACAACGCAGGGCCCTGCTGCTGCACCCAGGGTGGCCACGGAGGGCAGAGGGGGGGTCAGCATGACACGGGGGCTGGCCCGTGTTGGGGTGTGGCACGGTCAAGGGCACCATGGGCCCCCAAGGCGGCTGCATGAGGGTGAAGCCAGAGGTGCGCGAGCGAGCTTGTGTCTTAGCGCCTGTTGGTGGGCCCGGGTGTGGCAGGGACTCACAGGATGCAGGGGCGCGGCCGCTGGAGCCGGCTGAGGGACTGCAGCAGCCTGCGGGGGTCCTCGCCCTGCCAGGGCAGGCCCTTGATGCTCTCGATCATCTGGTGGTGCAGCTCACTGGGTGGAGGGGGCCATGACAGAGACAGTCAGAGCCAGGAGCACCGCCCCACCTCCAGCCGCCGTGGCCCACAGCCCGAGGGAACTCGGTCCAGAGTAGCAGCAGCAGAAGGGCACCTGTGGCCACCAGGAGCTGGGGCGCTGCTGCCTGCTAAGGGTGGGGTAGGTAGCTGCTCAGCACCGAAGGGCCCAGGCCGGGCCCCACGGCAGCTGCTGCAGAGCATGACCTAGGAGCCCTACCCCGTGGGGCCTGAGGGACAGCTGCGGCTCCATCCCTTGCCATGCTGTGGCACCTTGCTCCACACCTCTGGGGCTAGGGCCTGAGGATGCGGGTCCCCTTTACCCCCCCTCCAGGAGCTGTGGGCTGGCCCCCCTTCCCCCCCTGGCTTGTCAGGAGCCATCTTTTCTTCCCTTCCTTTGTCCTGACAGCCAGTCCTGCTGCAGGTGACCACGTAACTCCTGGACTCAAGCAACCCTGCCTCAACCTGCGAGTGGCTGGCTCACAGGCACATGGCACCCCACGCTCAAGGGAGCAGCCCCTGTGCTCTGCCCACCTCATACACTGGCCTATGGGTCTCCATGCTACATCCCTGGGCCTTTCCATTTTTTAAAAATTCTGAAGTAGGGTCTCACTAAGTCTCTAAGCTATTCAGGTTGGCCTAGAACCCTCGATCCTCCTGCCTCAGCCTCCCCATGTGCTGGGATGGCAAGCTGCCTGGCTCCCACCCTCTTCACCCCAGGGCAGGCAGAAGGCTCCAGCCAGTGCAGTGGTCACAGGGACCACAAACTCGTGACACCGCATGCGCTGGGCTTTGGGCCCGAGGCCGCCCGCTGCCTGGGCAACGGCATCAGCACAGCTTCCTGTGGGCGCCAGGGGCCGCCCCACCCACCGTCCAGCCCTGAAAGGCCTCCTTTGTGTGCCCAGCTGCCCCACACCCCATGCCTGAGGCCGCCGGGGACGCCATGGGCTCACGGGGCCACCCTGACCAGCAGTGCGCAGGGCTTCCAGTCTGCTTTCAGCAGTGCCGCTATCTGATGGCTTTGCTCACCGGTAAAGCCTCTCGGATGACGTGTCGGCTCCCAAAGGCGGCACTCCCGGGGGACTCTGGGCATCAGGGCCGCTGGGACCTTCGGAATACAGAGTGGGTGCTGCTCAGCAGGGCTGCAGAGCCCACCAGCCTCTGCCTCCTACAGAACTGCGATGGTCTTGCTGCCTTTATTTCCTTTGTGGGGCTGGGGCAGAAGCCAGGACCTCACATGTGCTGGGACAATCCACACAGCGGGAGCAGCCTTGGCCCTTGTCATGTGATTTTGAGCTGGGGTCTTGCTGAGTTGCCAGGCTGAACCCAACCAAACTCTCCTGCCGTAGCCCCCTGAGTAGCTGCTCCTGCAGACCTGTACACCTGGCCTCTTGCAGTCATCTGACTTTTCCTGCCTACAGTGCTAGATCAATTTTCTTTTCTCCCTCCCTTCCTTGCCCCTTTGCTCCCTGACACTGGGGACCAGGCTGAGGCCTCACGAGCCGCCTGAGCTGCACACCAAGCCTTCTGTTCACACTAAAGGGCGGCTCGCTGCCTACACATGGGCCACGCACACAAGTGTGCAGTTTCACATCAAAATGAGCTCAATTTACTGCAACCCCGTGGATGGCCTCTGCTGGAAGCCCCCTCCACAGCTGTTCACCCTGCGACCAAACAAGTGGGCCCACTACTCTCATCTCCACCTCCAAAGGGCTACAAGGGATGGGACAGGCCTTGAGGTAACACGGGCGTCCTCAGATCCCACCAACCAAGGAGGGGACAGGAAGCATTTGGGAATAACACCACTGCGAGACAGACCCTCGCTTCCTACGTTGCCTGTCCTGCAGGCTCTGTGATCCTGGGAGGCTGTGGGCCAGGAGCCGAGGCCCTCACAGCCCTGTGGTCCATGCCACCCACGTTGGTGGCAGCACAGCTCACGGCAACTGCATCTGGGGAGCGGCCTGTGCACCCACCAGCAGAGGATCAGGGACGGAGACAAGTGTGGCGTGCACACACCACGGA
The DNA here is from genome assembly GCA_004027165.1 of Ctenomys sociabilis. Taxonomy (NCBI): domain Eukaryota; kingdom Metazoa; phylum Chordata; class Mammalia; order Rodentia; family Ctenomyidae; genus Ctenomys; species Ctenomys sociabilis. The sequence goes on along the minus strand of PVKA01021260.1, from coordinate 19,551 downwards.
GCACTACTCTGCCCTGAAGGATGACCAGTTGTACAGGAAGACAGATGCACCAAGATCACGATGTTCAGTGAAATAAGCCAGCTGCCAGCTTATGCAGCACATGGTTTCTCTTACACAGAAAACGTGTAAAGAATGAAAAGGGAACGGATGCTCAGGGCCAGGCTGGGCCGCCTACCTGCTGCCCTTTCCCGCCTCTCGGCCCGCAGGCGCGCAGCCTCCCGCAGCACCGCCATGGCCCTCAGGGCGGCACGCAGCACGGCCCAGCGGAACACCGCCACAGGCTCCATGCCGATGAGCTCTCGCACATAGGCACTGTCACTGCCGCGCAGCAGGGCGACAATGTCCGGCCGCATGTAGTCCATGTTCTTCTCCCGGAAGTCCTGCGGAAGGTTGGGGAGGAGGCAGTGCCACCCCCACGCAGGGCTGGGGCGGGCAGCCCACCCGCAGGGACCCCAGGGCCGCATACCACGTACTCGGTCGCTCGGGCTGGACAGACCCGGGGGACCCTCCCACCGCGGCCTCCAGGCAGCACCCACCATACCTTGATCTGGTACTTGACGCGGCCCGCGAAGTGCTGGATGATGAAGGCAGGCTCCCGGACCGGAGTGCCCAGGAAGTACTTGTTGTCCTCGTGCTGCTGCTTGAACTTGGCCAGCAAGGTCTGGCTCGTGGCGTGGGGGAAGCTGGGGCACGAATGTCAGAGGTGGGCATCTGGTCCCCTCCAGGAAAGAGGGGAATGGGACAGGCCCGTGCCAGCAAGCGAGGCAGCGTGGGGTGGAGGCTGCCAGGCCACAGGGCTCTTAGCAGAGTCGGGGGCACCGGCAACCCTTGCCCCATGGTGAGCAGCTTCTCACAAACGCCCCGGACTTAGCTGAGGAGCAGTGCTGAGGGCTTGAGGCCAGCCTGGGCTACATAAGACCCAGCCACAACACCATGCCACACGAGTGGCTGCTGGTCTGGGCAGGGCCTGCATACACCCGTCACCTGCGCCCAGCACCCAGCCCTCTTACGTCAGTGTCCTCCCCACCCAGCCACAGCAGAGGGGATGTGTCTGTCCCGATCTTGGGTGGGCTCTGAGCTGTGCTTGGCTCATGTGGACCCCTCCTTGACCCACAGGGATGACACTAGGGAAGGAGGACATGTGGATAGATGTGAGCGCGCAGGCCAGGCATAGTGGTGTCAACTGTGCCATCTTGGCTACTCAGAAGGCTGAAGCCAGCTGGCAACTTAGGAACACTAGAACCTCTAGGGCTGCAAGAGGCAGGAGGGACTTCCCTGCAGCTCTGGAGAGAGCCTGGCTTGCCTGAAGCCTTGTTCCTAATTAGCACATGCATACTTCATAATTAGCCTCTTTATAATCCTTCTTCACTCAAAAAAATGAGAGAAAAAAGTACCTCTGCTGGGCTGAAAACTGCACCACCTGCGCAGGGCCTGCTCAGGCCTATGGCTCTGAGGAGGTGGGACCTTTAAAGGGCGTGGCCATGGGCAGAACCGGGCTTCTGGGGCGTGGCCACGAGTGTGACCACCTCCTTGGAGGCGTGGCCCCGCCTGACCTCCCTCCAGGACTGAGCTCCAGGGGCAAGACGCTTCACCCATTCCTGCTGCAGTGAGTGCCCCCACAACTGCTCCGAGCACCCGGGGCCAGGGCCACGCACTTGCTCTCCTCATCCAGCAGGTAGAAGAGGCCGGTGGGCTTCTTGCTGATGAGATGGATGCAGCCCACGTTGTCCGTGTAGGCGATGTTGTGCCAGGTGATGCCCTCGCCCTGGTACTCCTCCTGCGACCCGGGAAGTCAGGGTTTCACTGGACGTGCTGGGCACAGACCTGGCCTGCATGTGCGGTTGTTCACACAACACGCGCGGCCTTGGCGTCCTGGGCAGGTGCCAAGACCTCCCAAGCCCACGACACTCAAGGCCGCCGGCAGGCAGCTTAGCATCCGCAGATCGCCCGCACGCGCCCTGCCTTACGCATTCCACCCTCAGTCACACAGGGCATCTGCAATGCTCAGCTGTGTGAGCAGTTATGCCATAACGGTTAGGGAAAGAGGAAACAGAAAACACGCTGAGGACTGCACCCCAGGAGCACTGAGCTGCGGCCTGCTTTCATTTTACTTTGAGACAGACTCACAAAGCTGCCCAGTCGGACGTGAGCATGCAACCCTCCTGCCTCAGCCTCCTAGAGCTGGGCGGACAGGCATGCGTCCCCACGCCCAGCGCCGTCATCGGCTCTTGGAGTATTGTTGTTTCAAGGTTGGCTGAAGCTGTACATACAGCACCACGGAGAGCTGACCATAGCGGAGACAGAGAAGCAAGCAAAATGCCCTGGGGGGCAGCTCAGTAGAATAAGCACTCGCCTGGCAAGTGCAGGGTCCTGAGTTCAGTCCCTAGTACCAAGAAAAGAAAGTGCTACTACAGCAATGTGAATGCAGCAGTAGCTACGCCAAGGTTCTGGAGTCGCGAGTCATCGCCAGGAGAGAGGAGCTCAAGCTCTCAGGGTCAGGCACGGCACCTAGGCTCTGCTCACGTCCCAAGGCGCGCAGGGTGGCACCCGCTCCCCACGTGGCCCAGAGAGCTCTGCAGGAGCCGGGCCTGGAAAGGTGACCAAGGAAGCACAGAGGGGACCAATATGCAGCCAGGCTCACGCCACAGCCTATGACAAGCAGGGTGTGGTGGCACAGGCCTGTTATCCCGGCACTTGGGAGGCCGAGGCAGGAGCACCGCTGCAAGTTCAAGGCCAGACTGGGCTACACAGGAGACTCTGTAGGAAAGGAAAAGGAAAGGAAAGAGCCTATGACAGTGAAGACAGCCCAGAAGGGCAGGACAAGTCAGGAAGCAGGACCGTGGTTGCTGTGAGGGATTGGAGATAGTTTAGTTTTTCCTGTATTGAATTTTGTATTTTTAACAGGGTCTCATTATGCAGCCCAGGCTGGCTTTGCACTCATTATGTGGTCCAGACTGTCCTTTTGGAGATCCTCCTGCCTCAGCCTCTGAGCACTTCGATGACAGGTATGCACCACAACACCAGGCTTATTACACTCTGCAGCATGTGAGTGACCTGCACAATTTCCATTTCCAGGCAGGGGTGGTGGCGCACACCTGCCATCCCAGCCCTTAGGAGACTGAGGCAGGAAGATCATTGCGAGTTTGAGACCAGCCTCGGTTACAAGGTGAGCTCAAGGCCAGCCTAAGCTGTATAGTGAGACATTGCCTCAAAACAGAAAAACTGTTTCCAGGAGCCATAATTTAACCTTTTTTTTTTTTTTTTTACGCTGAGGTGGATCCAGGGCCCTGACCTGTCAGGCAAATGCTCACAATGGCCGCACTCCAGTCCTGAAAAGCAGAGCTGAGGCCACTTCAGCAGCAGTTAATGCCGCCCACGCTGTGGCCCTGTGTGGAGGTTGTGGAGGAGGCTCCTACAGTGGCTGGGTCACAGAGGCACCCGGGGAGCCCTCGGCGGGATGCAGGTGGAGGTGGGGCATCACTGAGGGACTCTCGCCAGAGCTGGAACTTGTGGCTTAGACTGCAGCCTCCGAGTCTGGGCGTGTGGGGGCACAGTGGGCCTCTCTTGGTTACATGGAGTGGGCAGCCCAGGGGGCTTTGCCACAAACTCATGTCCTCTGTATTCATCACATGCTGCCAGTGTGACAGACTCAGACACTGCTGCAGCCTGTCTTTCTCGTTTCTCTCCTCTCCAACCACTCCGACCGGCCATGTCACACGAGCCCAGGGGCTGCAGGCTGATGGGAAAATCAGCTAAATGTTTACAGAAATCCATGGGATTCCCCACTTGCAGAACCACCAGTGAGAAAGAGAATGTCTGAGTAACTTGGTCACTTAGTCCTGAACAGGCACCAACCACCATCACTAACCACAGCAAGCCCTCTGTGTCACCTGCTTCCTCCCTCGGAAAGGCCTGCTCATGCTGGGATAAATTTAAAAATGACCTAAGGCCCAAGCAGCCTCACGTTTTCCTCACCCTGGGGCTGGCTGGGATTTCTGCCAAGTTTCCCTGTGGCAGAGAATTCCAGGTCAGATCCTGAGTCCTGGGCCTCCAGGGAGATTCCCGGAGAGCTGTCCCTCCTTCCCAAGGGCCAGTGGCAGCACACAGGTGCAGCCAGGGACGGGGGCGCTCAGCAAGTCCACTTTCGGGTACATCTCCAGCCCATTGACAATGCCTTAAATTTTGAGCCAGGGGCTCACTAACTTGCTAAGTGGTTTGGCCAGCCTGGGCTCAAAATGTGCCATCCTCTTGCCTCAGCCTCCTGGACTGCAGACATGACTGTACACCCCACACCCAGCTCCCAGGCCTTTCTAAATTTTATCTGCAGACAGAGTTGTCACTAAGGGGCCCAGCTTGGCCTAGAACCTGTGATCTGCCTGCTTCAGCCTCCTGAGCCCTTGTACCCTGCTCCAAAGCAGACCTGTCCTGGAGGGACCGTGTCGCACTAGAGTGACACTAGCCACAAAAGCCAGGAGGTGCGGGTGCCCCCATCCACAGTGGACGGCTAAGCAAGGTGGGCCCCCACCGGAGGTGGCTCAGCCCTAGACCGAGGACAGTGGTACCGAGGCTGCAGCCTGTCCGGGAGGGACCGTGTCCCACTAGAGTGACACTAGCCACAAAAGCCAGGAGGTGCGGGTGCCCCCATCCACAGTGGATGGCTAAGCAAGGTGGGCCCCCACCGGAGGTGGCTCAGCCCTAGACCGAGGACAGTGGTACCAAGGCTGCAGCCTGTCCGGGGCAACCGACAGGACCTGCTTACACCCAGTCCGCAGACAGAGAGCAGATGGCTGGGTGACAGGACTGGCACCAGCTGGTGGCAGTGACAGTGGCCCGGGGGCCCCTGCCCCACCAGCCCTGCACGCCCGCAGGCTTTGCACACATAGGTGACCACTCGCAGGCTCACCACCCCACACGGCGCCAGCCAGAGGCTGAAGCAGGCAGGTGCGGGAGGCAGCACGCGGCCCACAGACCCACCTGCTCCAGCTTGAAGATGTGCTGGTTGAAATAGTGCTGCAGCCGCTCGTTGGCGTAGTTGATGCAGAACTGCTCGAAGCTGTTCCGCTCGAAGTCCTCAAAGCCGAAAATGTCAAGGACCCCGATGGACAGGCACTGGGTGACAAGAGGGCGGCAGTCACTGCAAGGCTCCTGGGGAGCTGGCCCTCTCACGCAGAGCTGTGTCACGGGCATGGACCTGGCCACCTTGGGCCTAGGCTCGATGGACGCTCTCCCATCGCCAGCTGTGTCCCTCACGCGTGGGGTCTGGTGTCTTCGTGATTCGGCATTGGGGAACTGATTCTGGGACCTACACACTGAACGCATCCCAGCCCTCTTTGTATTCTGAGATAGAGGCTCACTAAGTGGCTCGGGGTGACCTCAGACTTGCGATCTTCCTGCCTCAGCCTCCCAGAGTGCTGAGATGACAGCCATGTACCACCACACTCAGCTTTCAATAAGGGGACCTTTTTTTTCGTTGTAGGCGGTGCCAGGGATACAGTAATGTGTGCTAGACCAGCCTGCACTCCTGAGCTGCACCCCACGCAAGAGGCCCGTTCACTCTGCACTGAATGCCTGGAGTCACAGAACCTGTCTGTTCCCTGGATCAGCCCGGAGAGTGACCGAGACAGGGCTGCGGGTATGGCTGGGGAGGACACTCACCGAGACAGCCTCCTCCACGTCCTTCTTGTTGAGGAGCGCGTGGTTGATTCTCAGCACGATCCAGTCAAACAGGGCACTGTACAGGGACTTGGCCATGGAGTCCCGGGCAGTGACAGCCTGAGGACAGAAGGCGCACTTAGGTGGTGTGGAACCCAAGCAGCTGTTCTCGTTCTCTTTCTGGGCCCAGGTCTTGCCACGCCTCCCAGGCTGGCCTCAAACTCAAGACTCTAGCGCTAGTCCTGCCTCGCATCCTGAGCAGCTGGGGTAACAGGTACATCCCAATGTACCTGGTTCCTTTTTCGTTTAAAAACGAAGCCTTGCTTCTGTATTTCTTTTCTTTAGGGTGGCCATGACTGCACGTCTTCCCCCTTTCCCTGGTACCTGGGACAAGCTGCACCCCCAGCTCTCTTGCAATTTTTTAATCTCAGCAAAGGCCTTACTGAGTTCCTAAGGCTGGATCCCACTTGAGATCTTTCTGCTTCAGCCTGCCGAGGAGCTGGGACGGCAGGCATGCCCACCATATCCAGCTTCCCACCCTTTCTTTGTGGAGCTGGCATGGAAGTCAGCATCCTGCTGCAGCAGGCCAGCTGCCCGCCCCCTGGTGTGTCTCTTCCTTGAATGTACACAAACACACACAGACACATACGCACATGCACACGTACACACGCGCACACACACCATACCACCTAGCTGCCCACAAGGCCATGTGAAATACCAGCTGTCCGAGGTGCTCTTAAAATGCTGGTGGGAAGTTCCACAAATACACAATTCAATAGTTTAAGTCAGGGCGGGGAGATGGCTCAGTAGAGTAAGCACTTCCCTGGCAAGCGTGAGGGCCTGAGTTCAAGCCCCAATTCCACCAAAAAAAAAAAAATAGTTTAAGTCAGCTCCATTCCATTAGAGATGTGAGCTGCACATGCCTACCCCGCCACCCTTGCCAAGTAAGCAAACACCCAGCCCACTCAGTCACAGCCTAGGAAGGACAGGTGTCACCTCCAAGGAAACAGGTGCCAGAACAAGAAAACCCCTGTGAGCCGGGCGTGGTGGCGCAGGCCTGTAATCCCAGCACTCGGGAGGCTGAGGCAAGGAGGATTGTTGTGAGTTCAAGACCAGCCTGAGCTACCAAGTGAGCTTAAGGCAGCCTGAACTGCACAGTGAGACCCTGTCTCAAAAAGACACACAAAAAAGGAAAGCCCCTTTTATAAAAAGTACAAAAAACAAAAACAAAGCCCCTTCTGAAGCCCACACCTACAGTTTCCGTGCAGCACAGTTTATTTTTTTGGTGCAGGGTCTCACTACGCAGCCTGGACTTGTAGTGACCTCCTGTTTTCAACCTCCCCAGCACTGGGATTATGGGCGTGCACCACCTGCCCAGACCCAGCTGCCCGGCCTGGGGGAGGGCGGGGGGGATGGGGAGCTGGTGTCACACGTGGGGCCAGAGATCGAGCGCCGGGCAGGTGCTTAGTCCACTGAGCTATCTCTGGCCTTACAGCACACCTTTTTCATCATCCTCTTAATTCTTGGGGCCAACCCTTCATGTGGCTAACTTATATGCTAACTCATCACTGAGTTCTATCACATGTATGTATAAGAGTGGTCAAAATATATGGCGGATGTTTAAATTTTAAAAATACTGTAGCACAGGGGGCCAGGGAGATGGCTCAGTGGAATAAGCGCTTGCCTGCTAAGTGCAGGGGCCTGAGTTCAATCCCCGGTTGTGCAAAAAAAAAAAGTAGCACAGGGGCTAGGGAGGTAGCTTGGCAGTCTAAGTGCCAGCCTGGCAAGAGCAAGGACCCAGGTTTGATCCCAGGTACTGCATGCCATGCTGGTCCCCAACACCAGGTGTGGTGGCACATGCCTGTAACCCCAGCCTCAAGAAAACTGACACAAGAGGATCACTATGAGTCTGAGTCCAAGCTGCATAGTGAGACCCTGCATCAAATACTGCCAGTAAAATGCTGCTTGGGGTGCCTCACTCATCCCCATGGCGTGGGGCCTCAGACACAGCGACCTCTGCCACCGAGTGCCACCCCAAAGACATGACCCTGTGCCCTGGGCACCCTCGCTACTCAATCTGGCACCAGCAACTCCAGCTCTTCCTCGGGCTCATAGCAACCAGGGAGAGAGAAGCTCGAGTCCATTGGGACCTGACGTAGGTGGACAGTGCGGCTGAGGACCCTCAGGGGAGAGGAGTCCAGAGCAGTGCAGGGAGCAGCCAGGGTGTGGGGAGCGTTCGAAGGTCCCACTCACTATACTACGTTTATAAAGTAGTGTTCAATCCCAGTACTGAAAAAAATAAAGAAAGAAAGTAGTGAAATGCAGCACTCAGTGCACACTGTACAGTGTCTGTCCCTGCAGTGACTCCAAGCACCCGGCAGGCGTCCTGGGCCACCGGCACTCACCTCGCCAAGGCTGTAGGGCAGGATGAGCTTGTCGTTAGCAGTTACCGTTTTTCTTTTGGTCAGGACCTCCACCAAGATCTCACGCTTCACCTGTGGAAGGTCAACGTCAAGGTCAAGGAGAATGGGCCAGTTGGGAGGCAGCCCAGCTTCCAGGCTGCCAAGGGCCTGCGCCTTTGCCTGTGCCTGTGGTGCCCGGCCTCTGCACGCTGGTCCACAGTCCATGTGCCACGTCACCAGTTCCCGGCCTGTGCATGGGGTCTAGGCCTGGGCTTGGGCTTGACTGAGACCCCACGCAGAGCCTGCCCTAAGCTGACCTTGCTGTCAGCAGCAAGAACAGAGTGTGTGGTAGCCTTCTCCAGTGCACCCATAAAACAGGGTCTCAACAGAAGCTGCAGACTGAGTACACTCCTTTAAACAAGGTTGTAGGCCAGGTGCAGTGATGCATACCTATAATCCCAGCTACAGGGCAGGCTAAGGCAGGAGGATCTCAAGTTCAAACTCAGCCCTGTAATCTTAGGAAGATACAGTTAAAAACCAAAAAAGGGCTGGGGATCCAGCTTAGTGCCAGGCCCTGGGTCCAAACTCTAGTACTCCAAGAAAATAGAAAGGAACGATGCGGGCAGTTTCTTACCCACAGGAGTCGGCTATGGATTGGACTGGCTGTTCTGCCATGGGGAGCCCTCCCGGACCTAACCTCCCCCACCCGGGAGCTGCAGCCCATCAGGTGACACACAGCTGTGTTCAGATGATGCTCCGAGCGCTAGGTGCACAGCAGAGCAGAGTGAGGTCCTCAGAGAGTGGCCTGGCCACCAAGTCCTAAGGCCAAGGAATCCTCCTGCCTCAGCCTCCTAAGAACCGGGATGACAGGTGTGTACCACCATGCCTGGCTTCTTTGCATCCTGGTTTGGCAAGAGCATTTGTGCAGTAGGAGGTTGCACAGGATGGGGAATGGACCACAGACGCCAAGCAAAGGGAGGGTGCAGCAGCCCCAGGAGAGGGTGTGTAGGAGCCTGCCTGTCCCTGCTGTGGCAGGGTGGTGGCAGTACGCATGTGCACGCATGTGTGTGTTTGAGAATGCACATGCCCGTGAGCATAGTACCTTCAGCAGCCGTGACAGCGTGTCTAGCACCTCGGCCGGCCCAACCTCCAGGCCCTCATCGCGGCCCGTGGGCCTCTTCCTGTAGGTGACGTTGCCCAGGTACAGGATGGCTGAAAGCACCGAGAAGATCCTGCGGGCACAAGCGTGCTGAGGGCAGTGCACGGCCCACCTCCCTCCTCTCCTTGGGCCGGGCCACACCAGGGCTGCGGGAGCGCTCAGCTGCCCCTGCACCCCAGCCCTAGGCTCCGTTTTGAAGTTTGCAGACGGAACCCCAGGCCTTGCTGATGTTAAGCAGGGAGTAGGGCACAGATGTGTACTGCTAGCACAAAAATTATTAGTAGTATTATTACTGTTGGTGCTGTGAGTTGGGCTCCAGACTTCACTCTTGCCAGGCTGGCACTGAGCCACTGAGCCAAACTCCTGGCCCTAAAATTATTATCTTGGTATTGTTGAAACAGGGCCTTGCTTTGTAGGAATATGCTGTAATCCTCCTGCCTCAGCCTCCAGAGTGCTAAGATGGACAGGCGTACACCACCGTGCCCGGCTTAGAATTGAGTTGTGAAAGGAGGAATGCACGCACAGTGTTTGTGGATCAGAGCACCACACTGCACCCCTAGTTGTGCAATGGCAACATGTCTGAAAACCCCAGAGGCTGGCAAGGTGGCACAGGCCTGTCAGTTCAGCCCCTGGGAGGCTGAGGCAGGAGAACCGCAAGTTCAACAACATGGTGACATCCTCTCAAAATAAAAAAGGCACAATTTCCAAGCTCAGGGCCCAGAGAACTGGCACAGTCTCTACTGCTGCAGCGGCCCCATGCCAAGGCAATACCTCTGGGACCCGCTATCTAGGCGGCAGGCCCTCACACCAGGCTTCAGGCTCTACTATTTAGGGCCAGTGGGCGCGGTCTGGGCAACAGCCTGAGTACTAGTACCCCAGGCAGGGAGCACCTAGGATGGACCTCACGCCCCAGGCCTCCATATAAGGGCGTGCTCAGCATCATTTCCAGGGCTGTTAGGAGACGAACAGTGAGCGGTGCGTGGCCGCCCCACCGACCCCGGGCCTCGCTGACTGCGTGGGTTACCACAGCCTCTGCTTTTGTTCTCTTTTGCACCAACAGGGCTGATCCCAGCCCTTTCTCATTTTTAGTCAGAGTCTCACTAAGGTGCCTGCAGACTTAGTAAAGGTGATCCTGCCTCTGCCTTCTGCCTAGCAGAAGCAGGTCACAGCTGGGGTCACTCTGCCAGCTCCTCGTAGTCCCTGACGCGTGCACTCCGAAGCGCCCGGGGCTGGCCACTCACTGCCTCTTGGTGGCGGGGAGGAAGCCCACCATCTCCATGGCCTGCTTCAGCCGGGCAAAGTCGTGCTTCAGGTCTTCTCCATCCTCAATCTTCAAGTTATGCTGGAAAATACATGCCTGGGCTCCTTCACACCCTCTGGAGCCAAGCTGAGTCAGCTGCGGGGCTGGGGCACCCCACAGCAGGGAACGGAGGTGGCCTGGTGGCCAGGCTGGGCCTGCTTACCTGGTTGAGGTAGAAGTAATCTTCTGGCTGTTTGAGCTGGAATTCTTGGCGCTCTTCCTCACTGACCCCGAGGAGCAAATAGTAAAACACGTGGTAGTTCCTACAGACCAGGTCGGAGGGGCACCAGTTAGGGAGGAAGCCCTCGAAGGACTCCAAACTGCAGAGCACGGGGTCCTATGTCATCTGGCCTTGATTTCACTGACACAGGGTCCCGCTTAGTGACTCGGGCTGGCCACTGCCTCCCCATGAGCAGGTGACAGGCACGTGCCGGCAGACATGTGAAAGTGGCAGTGGAAAAACTGTCACAGACTAGAGGCCAAGGAAGCCAGCCAGGAGCGGGACTGGCCAGCTGATCCCACCTAAGGCTTCTTTGCCACTGGGAAACCCCAGAGCCACGTACCGCTCATCCTTTTCCTGAGACACCAGGCGAGACTTTTCAAGCAGGTATTTTTCCACGACAGCTCTATCAAGGAGGAATAGAATGTTTCACCAGAGATTGAACTCAGGCCCTTCTCAAGCCATCTCCCCAGCCCTGTTTCACTGTGTTTTCAAGCATTTTTCTGTCTGCGCCATGGACAGGAGCCAGGGTTCTGGGCCTCATGTGCGGTCTGCTTCTGCCGCAGGGCCTCAGCCTCTCACAGGCTAGGACTGAGGGCGGCCCTGCCACACCCAGCCCAGGTACCAGGGCGCACAGGTGCAGTGAGAGAACCTCCATGGCATGACGAGGCACCCAACTGCCACCTTGCCCCACCACTAAGTGGGCAGCAGGTGCCCGGGGGCCATAACCCTGGGCAGTGGCGACAGGCCAGTGGCTCCCACGGGCTCCTCAGGTTTCTCTGTTCACACAAAACACCAAGTGTGTGCTTGAGGCCACAGTCTCAACACTGCCCGTTTTGGGTGCCAGAGCTGGGAGCCAGAGCTCGCCTGCCCTGGCCCAGTGGGGCCTGTACCACCCCGGAGCCCCAGCGCTGCTATCAGGACAGGAAACTCCTCATCACACACACACACACACACACACACACACACACACACGAAACCTCCTTTTCTGCCCCTCCCCCAAGCAGCTGCTCCTGCCTCGCACAGACTGCCCTGGCCCCGCGGTGTTCGGGCCACCCTCCTCCTGCGTGGCCAAGTCACAGTCAGAGTCCAGGGGGACTGCCTGAGCCCACCCCTGCAGGTGGCATTTGGGCTCTGAAGTTACTAGTGATCCTCAAGCACTCTGCTGAGGAAACCTGGGTATGATAAGCCATGTGGCCCTGCTGTCATTTCTCCTGGTGAGCTTTCCAGGGCAGGTGTGGTCAGGGCTCTGGAGTCACACACAGGACTCCCACTTGGGAGCCACCCGTGCTGTGTGGAGTGACAGGCCAGCCCCCATGGTGCGCAGAGCTGTCACTGGAGAGAGACGGCCCTTTCCTTTCTGATCACTTTCAAGTCCAGGGCCCCAAGAGAGTCATCTCACAAGCCCAGGAGGGTCACAAGTTCTAGCTCAGCCAGGATGACCCAGGGACTGAGGTGATCCTGCCTCCAAATAACAACAACAACAAAGGACTAGGGTTAGGGCCGCCAGACAACTCAGCAGACTAAGTGCCTGCTTGGGCTCAACCCCCAGCACCACTGGCCCGTCCCCAGGTACAGAGCGCCTGAGGCGGTGTGGTGGCGCACACCTGTGACCCCAGCGCTAGGGAGGGTGAAGACAGGAGGGTCACTGGGCCCAAGCTGCATAGTGAGACCCTGCACCAAAGATACGCATACGTGAAGAGCTGGGGTGCAGCCAGCGCGCAGGCGCATGGGCCTGGACGTCCCCAGAGGCCGGCTTGCTGGCCCTGCCCCTCAGCCCTGCTGGGGACCAGAAGAGATGCCACCTGACCCACAGCCACTGGCTAAAGCACAAGCAGAGGCTGGCCTTCCAGACGGCCACCGCTGCAGTGGACAGGACGCACTACCCTCTGGTAAGCCAGGGTGCCAACAGCATGGTGGGAAGGTGGCAGTCACCGGAGCCCCAGGACCTTGGGGAGCTCACAGTCCCGGTCAGCAGGGTGAGAAAACGGCAAGCGGGAGAATGGAAGTGACCAGGTCACCATTCGGCAGCCTTGGCATAGGCACTGTGGTGGCCCCACTGCGATGGACATGGGCTGGGGTCCACCACACCACGAGGCGTGACCCGCCCCCGTGGTCTAAGAAGGGGCCAGGTGGGCTGCTGCGGCGTGAGCGACAGCTGGAGACTGTGACCAAGAGCTGCCAGGTACTACGTCAGGGAAAGGTGAAGGTCCAGGTGTGGTGGTCATGCTCCTATGACCCTAGCTACTTGGAGGCTGAGGCAGGAGGATCCACAGCACATCTGAGGCCAGCCCAGGTAAGTCAGTGAGACCTAGCTTTTCATTTAAAGGAGTAAGAGGTGCGTGAGAGGAAGTCCGTCTCACATGCCCAATGTTTTCTACCTGCAGCACTGGGATGGACCTGGCCTCACTCATGCTGGGCAGGCACCTGCCCTTGAGTATACCTCAGTCCTTCTCACTTTATATTTTGAGACAGGGTCTAACTAAGCTTTCTGGGCCACCCTGACTTTGAGGTCCTCCTGCCTCAGCCTCCTGAGGGTACAGTTTGGATTCTGAGAGTCTCCACAGGGCCATGTAGTAAGGGCTTGTCCCTGGCTCCTGGCAGCCCGGCGAGGTGGGGGCTGAGGGAAGGCTTCTGGGTCCTTGGGGTGCCCTCAGAGTGCACTGGGACCTCTCTTCCTCTTCTTGTTCCTTCCTGACCATGAACAAGCACCTTAGCTCCCGGCAGCACGATTTGGTGCTGATCCGGACCTCAGACAGGAGGCTGAGGCAGGAAGACCACTCTGAGTTTAAGGCCAGCCTGGGCTATATTGTGAAATCAAAGATCTTTTTGCCAAATAAACCAACAAAGTCTCCAGGCTCCCACAGTGCTAAGCTTTGTTTTACTTTCAACACTGGTTGTGGAGGCCAGGGCCTCTTGCAGCCTGGTCCATACTCTCCACTGGACCGTGACGGCATGTCTACCACCAGGCCCTGGGGAGCTGTTGGGGTCTGCAGGGAGGAAAGGCTGGAGTCAAAGGCACCTGCAGCTCCCACACCCGGCAGAGCCTGCAGTAGGAAGAGGTATCCAGGCTGAGGGATCTGGGGTGAGCCCCAGGGCCAGGCTGGCCCAGGAGGAGCGGTCCTGATGCAGCTCTTGCTGCACTGCAGCCCCGCATGCAGGAGAGTGAGGCGAGGGCTTGGGCACTGGGCCTCACTCACCCGCGCACAATGCCACTCTCCAGGTAGTTGACTTGGATGAACTTGCCGAAGCGGCTGGAGTTGTTGTTGTGGGCTGTCTTGGCATTCCCGAAGGCCTGTGGGGACGGGGCAGCATTAGCGGGGTGGACAGGCTGTGGGCAGCTGGGCTTCAGGGCGGTGTAGGGCAGCATGCCACCTTGACACCCAGCCACCCAGATACCTGCCCACCATGACACTCAGCCACCACCCACCCCAACACCCGCCTACCTGGACACCCACCTACCCCGACATCCGCTCACGGCCAACACCCAGTCACCCAGACACCCAGACGCCCACCTACCCCAGCCCAGGCCCCATACCAAACCACCCTGGATGCTACCCACCCCAACATCAGCCCACCAATGGATGACACCAATTCACCTTGGGACACCCACCCACCAAAGGATGCCCTGCAGTCAGTATTCTGCATCGTGCAGTGTCCATGTCCATGTCCCTCTGTGTCCAGACGCTGCCCAGCAAAACCCTCAGGTGCTAAAACTCCCGGACACATGCGCAAAAATGGTGTGGAACTCGGGGCATTGCTGTGGTCACCCCATCAGGGAGCAGTCAAGAAGGAACATCTCACACGTTCCCTGCAAGGACAGTTTGTCCCACAGGGTCTTCACTTCTGGGGATTCAGCCCCAAGGTGAGGACAATGGATTGCCAGTTACAAACTCGGCCACCTGCCACCTTGCTTTCTGCCTGCCTTTCTGCACCGTTTCCACAGGACTCACTATGTAACCCAGGCTGGCCTCGAGCTCACAAGGCTCTTCCTGCCCAGCCTCCCAAATGCTGTTAACGGGCTGTTCCAGCACACGGGGGCTAAGGCTCACACATTTGAGCGAGGATCCAGCTCATGGAAGGGCACTGCCTGGCAAGCACAAGGTCCTACCTGATTCCAAGTGCAAACAAAACCAAAAACACACCAATTTAAAGTACACAATTCGGAACATCTGGCACAGTCCCTGTGCCACATAACCACTTTTATTCAGTCCACATTTTCAATAGTAAATGGAGAGCATGTCCCCAGAAGCCTGGCCCTCGCTTGGCAACCTCCACTCCACGTCCTGTCCCTGCTGGTGTCCAGCACTCGGCACCATGGCTTTGAGGGTTGTCTGCATGTAGCACGTGTTAGAGCCTGTTCCTTTCCCCGCTGAGTGACATCCCATGCCCAGAAGACTGCACCTGTTGCCTGCTGACGGACGTTTGGTTGTGTGTTTCTCTGGGCACTGCATGGTACTGGAGTGGGTAATGCCAGTGGGTGCTTTTTTTTTTGCCTTTTTTTTTTTGCAGACCTGGGGATTGAACTCAGGCCCTTGCGCTTGACAGGGAAGCACTTTTTCCACTGAGCCATCTCCCTGGCCCCTTGCCCATCTTTTTAAGACAGGGTCTCACTATGCAATTCAGGCTGACCTTGAACTTACTCTAGCCCAGGTTGGTCTCAAACTTATAACGATCTTCCTGGCTCAGCCTCCTGATTATTGAGATCACAGGTGTACACCACTATGTTCAGTAAATACCTATTTTTTTAATTTTGTGTTTGGTGCCAAGAATCGTAGGAACTTCAGAGCTCACACTGGCCAGGCAGAAACCTGTGCCACTGAGCTACATCCCGCTCCTGCCGGTGGGCTCTGTGTGGGCGCATTTGCGTCTCTCTGGACTCACTACCAAACCCTGAAGGGCAGGGCCATTCTTGTGACTGCGCTGGACGGCTGAGGGGGCACGCGTCCCCTTCCCAAGCCCTGCTGCCCCCAGTCCTGCCTGCTCAGCTCTGCTCTGCTTACTTTCTGGGCTGGAGACTACAGCACGACCCAGCCCTGGAGCGGGCCGCCCTCGTGCCCGGGCGTCCAGGCAGCTGGGACAGGCGGCACCATACCGACTGCGCACAGAATGGCAAGCACTGTGCGGAGCCCCGGAGCCCCTTCACCAATCTGTGCAAGGTGGGTGAGCCACGGCAGAGCACCCCGACACCCGCACCGGGTACCCCACACAGTGCCCAGCCAGAGGCCTGGGAGGCGAGCAAGTGCTGCCTGTGCACTTCGGATGGGGCTGACCTGGGGATTAGGTCCTGAAGAAGATTTATTTTTATTTAAGTGTCGCCACTGGGGCTCCACAGCCACATCTGTGCTGTGATTCTGAGACAGCGGGGAGCTGGGTGTGGTGACACACGCCTGTGACCCTGGCACTCTGGAGGCTGAGGCAGAAGGATCACTGCAGGGTTAAGCTCAGCCTGCGCCACACAGTGAGTCTGAGACCTGCACTACATAGGGAGAACCTGTCTCAAAAAACAATAAATAGAAGAGAACAGGGCCAGGGATGTTGCTCAGCTGTGTAAGTGCCTGCCTGGCAAATGCAAGTCCGGAGCTGGAACCAAAGACCAATGATAAAGCAGAGGGAAAGGTGAGCCCATGTGAGCCCAGCCCAGCAGCGTGGATTCCACCACAGGCAGGAGGCAGGACAGCAAGCTGTCTTCCAGGCAGTCTCCGGAGCTACTCCCAGTTGCCCTGAGGATCCGGAAGCTTGAGGTCTGAGCGTGGGGCAGAGCCACACCTAGCACCCCCAGGCAGGCAGATGGCCAGGATGTCTGGCCCCAGGGGGTCACCGCAGGGGGGGGCGTCTGTAGCCCGGGGAGACCTCTGCCCGGGGACAGGCTCGGAAAGGGCCTCTAAACACCCCCACTGAAGAGCGGCCTCCTTGGTCTCTTCACCCACCTAGAGCTGGGACAGCCGTGCTGCGTGGGTCCCACCCTGCCGGGTCCCCCTGGCCCAGGGCCGAGACTCCCGGCTAGCGAGCTGCGGTGACCTCATGTGTCTGGTATGCGCTGCACACACTAGGCTCTGCACAGCCGCTAAAAATACCGAGCTGGCCTTCGCCTCCACTGGTGACAGGATCGCAGGAAACAGCCAGGCAGTGACACTGTGCACATGGCTGGAGAATCACGAAGCAAGATGAGCACGTGCCGCTGGCCGGGAGGGAAGAAAAGTGACCTGGCTGGTGCTGTAGTAGGGGTCTCCGGCCTGGGGACTCAGAGGCCACAAGGGCAGGCCACTGTGGGGGCCAGAGAGCTCAGCCTGTGCTGGGAACAGAGAACTCTGCTCTCCAGGAATCTTGCCCTCAGCCAGTGTGA
The DNA here is from genome assembly GCA_004027165.1 of Ctenomys sociabilis. Lineage (NCBI taxonomy): Eukaryota > Metazoa > Chordata > Mammalia > Rodentia > Ctenomyidae > Ctenomys > Ctenomys sociabilis. Next base: position 2,472 of record PVKA01021260.1, on the reverse strand, counting down.
AGGAGGGTGCTGAGACAACATGTACTTCAGGAAACTGACCTCACACCCAGCTCGAGGGCACGCATGAAGCTCCAGTAGCCCTCCTGAGGCAGGGGGGTTGTAATTCCAAGGCCAGTCTGGACAACTCAGTGATACCCTGTCTCAAAATAAAATAAAAGGGGCTACCAGGTGGAGTGGCACACGCCCTGCCACCCCAGCACGCGGGGGGGGGGGGGGGGCTGAAGCCACAGGACCGCACGTTTGAACCGAGCCTGGAGAGCCTGGCTCAAAACGAAGGGAGAGGGCCGATGGTGCGGCTCAGGGTGAAGGTCCTGTTTCACAGCCAGAGCCACAAAACTGACAAGGACAACACTGCGCTTGCATGACAAAACTGGTTCAACACCCAGTTCCATAAAAAAAGACAAAGAAAAATCCATGTCCATCAGCCCCTGGTGTCTACCCACAGGCAATGACGGATATGGCAGGGGACACCAACAGCTTGTGTTCCCACAGCACCACAGGCAATACAAGAGACGAAGGGCCCTCCCAAGACAGTGGGCATGTATGACAGAACACGGTTCAGTCGGTAAAAAGGATGGAACACAGATGGTACTGGGAGGACATGGTGCTAAGTGCAGCAAACCAGAGGCCACACAATCTCACTGAGGCGGAAGCAGAGACACAAGGAAATGTATAAAAGCGGAGAGAACAGTGACCTCCAAGGGTCGGTGGGCTGGAGTAAGAGATGCTGGGCAAAGGCAGGTCAGTGGGCAGATGAGGGAGGGGCTCCGGTGGGCAACCAGAGCTAAGATGCACGCAGGCCCAAGCCCGAAGAGGACCTGTAGCACCAGAAACAGCTCCGGGGCTTCTGGGTCCTCCGGGCCGCGGTGTGGACTTCAAACCTGCTGCACCTCGCAAGGCTGTACATCTAGAAGTGTTCTGGAGTGCACGCGGGACCAGGGCTTGGGGACACACCCTGGGCTGCACAAGAGCAAGGGAGTCCTCTGCAGGGCGAGCAACACTGGCCACCCACTGGGCAAGGGGCACCAGACAGGCATGGGAGACTGAGCTTGGGCGAGGACATCTAGGAGTCCAGAGCCCACCACAGGCCAATAGCCAAGGGACACATGCGTGCGTGTGCAGATGTGTGCACATGTCCCTGTGCTCAGGAGTCTCCAAGAGGCAGCCCTGGGGAAGGTCATGTGGAACTGACCTAATCAAACCCTTGCTGGAGAGGGGCCCTGACCCATGCCTGGCAGGTGGTGTCCAGGAGTGGGGAGGAAGGCCCTTGGAACCCGACTCACTAGGGGCCTCTGCCTAATAGGGACTCATGAGGAAGTTAGCAATACTGTGTCTCCCAGGGTTACTTCTACTGTAGTAAAAAATGATGAAGTGAAAATACACTCAGTCCTACTAGGCATGGTGGCACACACCTGTACCCTGGTCCTAGGAGGCTGAGGCAGGAGGGTGTCAAGCTGTGAATCATACTTACAGCTACATGGCATCTTTCCTTCTAATCTCTGTCTCTGTCTCTCTCTCTCTCTGTCTCTGTCTCTCTCTCTCTCTCTCTCTCGTACAGGGAAGTGAACCCAGGGAGCTATACTCTCAGCCCTTTTTCTATTTTTTAAAAAATTTTTACTTTGGGCTGGGGAGATGGCTCAGTAGAATTAAGCGCCTGCCTGGCAAGCACAAGGGCCTGAGTTCAATCCCCGGTTCTGCATAAAAAAAAAAAAAAAAAAAAATTGACTATATGTAAGGCAAAAACTCTTTTCCTGTTTTTTGTTTGTTTGTTTGTTTGTTGTGTGTGTGTGTGTGTGTGTGTGTGTGTGTGTGTGTGTGTGTGTTGCTGGGGGTGGAACCCAGGGCCTTGTGTATGCAAGGCAAGAGCTCTACCACTGGCCACATTCCCAGCCAAAATTTTTACTTTCAGAGGGCTAAGTTGCCCAGGCTGGCCTTGAACTTGAGATCTTCCTGCCTCAGCTTCCAAAGTAGAAAGGATAATAGGGGTAGGCCACATTGTCCCCTACGCCTGCTGCACTTACGCCATATGGATTCTGGTGATAGGTTTGCTACTGACTTGTAGAAAATCCCTGTAATTTCTAAAATAAAAATGGATCCCAGAGTTTATTTCCTTCATGCAAAAGCTGTTTAACAGATATTTAAGCCGGGCGTGGTGGCGCATGCCTATAATCCCAGCACTGGAGGCTGAGGCAGGAGGATTGTTGTGAGTTCGAGACCAGCCTGAGCTGCAAAGTGAGCCTAAGGCCAGCCTGAGCTGCATAGTGAGACCCTGTCTCAAAAAGGGAAAAAAAAAAAAAAAAAAAACATTTAAGAAAAATTGTGTACCTGGTAGTTTCCATATAAAACTCTAGCCATACCTGAGTGTGATGGCAAACACCTGTCACCTGTAATCCCAGCTCAGTGCTCAGAGGCTGAGACAGGGGAACCAGCAGCAGCCTGGGCTACATGGCAAGACCCTGCTTCAAAAAAGTT
>PVKA01021259.1:0-38968 GCA_004027165.1 Ctenomys sociabilis | reverse complement strand
TCCTTCCTTCCTTCCTTCCTTCCTTCCTTCCTTCCTTCCTTCTTCCTCCTCCTCCTCCTCCTCCTCCTCTTCTTCTTCTTTCTTTCTTCTTTCTATTTTAGGGAGGGTCTATAGAGTGTCCAGGGTCTCACTACTAGATCAGACTCATAGTGATCCACCTGTTTACAGCCTCCCAAGAGCTGAGATTACAAATGCACCACCACACCCAGTCTCAATTGCCATCTTAGCATGCCCTGGGGTCAGGGCTAGCACTACAGTCCTAGGGATCAAACCCCCAGCCCCTGTGCCTGCTTGCAGGCAATTTAATCTGTTGAGCTATTTGGCTGGCCCTACAGTTGCATTTCTTTTTGTTGTTGTTGTTGTTTGCAGGGGGGGGGTGTCTTAGATGACATGTTGTACAAAAGTCTTAAAGTGGAATTCTTGCATACCTAATTTATCTGTGTAATTAAAAAGTCTAAGAAAAAATAATCCAGATGCAACACATAATGGTATGATTTCTTGTCACAAAAACAAATGATTATCTTGTACATCTGCATTTCTTGTCACCTATGTCCTTACAGTCTATCTCTTGCCCCTGGTCATCACCAGCTGGCTGACTCACTGGCATTCCAAACTCAGTACCAACATCAGGCTTATTGCTCCCACTTCCTGTATTTTCCGGTTTCCTGTCCTGAGTTCTGATATCCAAATCTGCCTTTACCTATCCATTTCCTCCTAGCCTTTGCAGCACTAAGTGCCTCTCTCTCCCTGCAATTGCTTGGATATAAGCAACGATCTCCTTCAATTATATTGTCAGTGTACCTTTTACTCCACTCAGCAGAAATCTTTAAAAAATGGCCAGAAGTTTAATCCCTGCATGGCCAGTGTCTAGTACATAGCAGACTCAGGTGAAAAGCATTTCATATCCTCTTCTTTTTCACCAAATACTTCCTCTTCATTTAGATGCTAAGAACTCAACCTTGACATACAGTTATAATTCTCACTGATTTGTTAGTATAACCTTTTGGAAGTGTGTGTGTGTGTGTGTGTGTGTGTGTGTGTTTGAGAGAAGTTGGGTATTTGTAAAGAATTTTTTTGTCAGTACTTGCTGAGTAAAGTTTGCATACTAACCCTGTGCTATTCTATTCTCTAAATAGTACCAAGTAGTTTTATTAGTGAACTCCAGATGTACACCAGTCAAGGGTTCCGGGTGATAGCGCTGGCCTACAAGGAGCTGGAAGCTGACCACCACACTGCTGCCTTAACAAGGTAAAAGGAGACAGAGCCGAATGCCTTGCTGTGAAGAGGCACTAGGGTGGATGGGACTCAAGGGCTCTGGGTGGCAGACACAGTGACATAGCTTGCTCAGTTTTGTGCATGAAGCATCCTTAAACCTTGGTAAAATGTTGCATTAAGTACTTGCCCACTGCTGCTGCAAAGTACCCAACAGCCACAGCTTGGAGGAGGAGAGGTTTCTTCCGAGTCATAGTTTCAGTCCATAGTCAGCTGGCTCCAGGGCCAAAGCGGGAAGATGGCAGAGAGAAAGGCACTCAATGCACGACAGCCAGAAAGCAGAGAGAAAAGGGAGCAGCCGGGGATGAGGACATGGCCTTTCAGGTGACACCCAGAGGGACAGCGAGCCAGCTGGGGTTCACAGCAAGCCAGCTATGATTAATTACAGGTCTAATCCACTGATGTCCAGAGTGCTTCGGTGATTCGGTTACCTTCCAAACACATGAGAGTTGGCAGGGGCATTTTAGGGCTGAACCACAGCACAGTGTGCACTCAGCCATGCCAGTGGGTGTAATGCTAAGCAGAGAACTTAGCAGAGATGTCCACAGGAAGCGTAAAACACAATGGCATTGTACAGCTTTGCAAACACAGACATGGATGCAATCAGTGTTTCATCAGAGTTTGGAATTGTGGTTATGCTCTTAATTTTTAAAAAGTCATAATTGATGAGTTTGTTGGAAGTAATGAAACGTAACATCATGAGAAGTTTCATACAGCTTAATGAAACATGTAAATATAACTTGAATTTACCTAATCTAGGTAATGTTTCCAGAAATACACAAAAAGCTTCCAGGGGGTCAGACTAGGGAAAGTTTTGGTAGGCATCTGTTAAAGTAGGTATGCTAACAGCTGAAGTAGAGTGTAATATTTATGAGTTTATAAATATGAGTTCAAATTTATTTGTTTTTTAAATTTTAAAGAGGAAAAAATGACAGTAAAACAGAACTTCAAAACATGTTAGTAGGACAGTTGCAATAATTAATACATTACAATAATTAATTGCATATTGTTGTCTTCATGGTAGTTTTTCAGAGCACAAGATAGAGGCATGATACATTCCTTTTTTTTTTTTTTTTTTTGGCAGAACCAGGGATTGAACTCAGGCCTTTGTACTTGCCAGGAAAGTGCTTATTCCACTGAGCCATATCCCTGGTCCCAGTGTGATACATTCCTTTTTTGCTTTTTTACCCCATCCATGTTGTTCTTTCCTTTGGAGCACTTTCTTTCCCTTTCATTATATGTATTGTACCTTTGGATCTTGTTTACTCTTACAATTTCTTACACTAGGGAGGCAATATGATGTTTATATATGTGGATCTGATTTATTTCACTTAGAAGCATGGTCTTGAGTAGCATCCATTGAACTATAAAAGCCTAAAAGTTTATCCTTCTTTAGCTCAGTAATATTCCACTGTGTAAAAATGCCACATCTTTTTTATCCATTCCTCAGTTGATGGACATTTGGGTTGTTTTCAACTGTTAGCTGTTACAAATTGTTCTTCTCTAAATATGGTTACACATATATCACTGTGGTGTGATTTTTTTGCTCTTCTGGGAAAATATCTAGAGGGGGAATAGCTGGGTTAAATGGTAACTCTAATTGTAGGTTTTTGAGGACTCTCCACACTGACTTTTCACAGTGGCTGCACCAGTCTACACTCCCACCAACAGTGGAGAAAGGTTGATTCTCCCTCACAGCTCCACCACGATTGTTTTACTAGTTGATTTTTTTGGTGATATTCTTTCTAGGGTGAGATAGAATTACAGTGTTGTTTTAATTAATTTACACTTCTCAAATGACCAATGATGTTGAACATTTTTTCCATTTATTTATTATTTGCATGTTTTCATCTGAGAAGTGTGTATTCATCTCAGATACCTACTTTTTGATTGGATCTTTGAATTTGTGGGATCTGATATTTAAAAAAAAATTTATGTGTTCTAGATAGAGGTCCTTTGTCTGAGGGAAGTGGGCTAGTTTTTTTCCCTTCAATTTGTGGGTCCTCTTTTCACACTATTGGTGATTTATTTCTTTTAATGTACAAAAACTTTTCAATGAGATGAGATTCCCGTTGTTGATTCTTTAAAGCATTTCCTGTGTGGTTGAGTTTTTGTTCATGAACTCTCTGCCTAGCCCTATGAAGATTTTTACCTATTTTTCTCTTTTGGTAGATTTAGTGTTTCCTTTTGAATATTTAGATCTTTGGTTCATTTGACTTTAGTTGAGTGCATGGTGATAGATATAGGTCTAGTTTCAGCCGTCAGCATGTGGGAAGCCAGTTTCTCCAGCATCATTTTTTAGAGACTATTTATCTTCCAGTGAACATGTTCAGGCCCTTTGTCAAAGATACGTTGGCTGAGTATGTTTGTAGTTCTGTCATCATTTTCTAATCTGTTCCATTGATCCTCAGGTGTGTTTTTCTGGCCAGTACCATGCTGATTTTATTGCAATTGTTTTGTAATTTCAAGTTAAGGATTATGATGTTTCCTGCCTTGTCCTTGTTGCCCAGGATTGCCATTGCTACTCTAGGTCTCTCCTGATTCCACATGAACTTTTAGAATGTTTTCCTAGATCGGTGACTGGGATTGCATTAAATCTATATAACAACTTTGGGAGTATGGTCATTTTCACAATGTTGGTTCTTTCTATCCAGGAGCAAGGAATATTTTTTTCATATTCTGAAATCTTCTATAGTCTTTTTTCAGAGTACTACAATTTTCAATGTATAGATATTTTACTTCCATTGTTAGATTGATTCCTATTTCATGTTTTTAGATGCTGCTGTGAAGGCTGTGCTGCCTGTAATTTCTCTCTCAGTGAGTTTATTGTTTGTGTAAAGACATGCTATTGATTTTTGAACATTGACTTTGTATGCTGCTCTGCTACTGAATTTGGTTATTAAATCCAAAATTCTTCAGGTGGAGTTTTTGGGGTCTTCTACATAGAGTATCATGTCATCTGCAAATGATAATTTCACTTCTTTTTTTTTTTTTTTGGTGGAACTGGGGATTGAACTCAGGCCCTTGTGCTTGCCAGGGAAGCACTTATTCCACTGAGCCATCTCCCCAGCCCCATAATTTCACTTCTTTCTTTCCTATCTTTATTCCTTTTATTTCTCTCTTTTGTCCAATTGCTGAGGCTAATGTTTCCAGAACTACACTGAAGAGGAGTGATGAAGGTCCAGCTTCTCTGTTGTTCTTGACTTTAGAGTGAAAGCTTTTAGGATCTGATCACTTACTGTGACACTAGCTGTTGGTTTGTCATAAATGGCTTTTATAAGATTGAGATAAAGACCATCTAGTCCAATTTTCTGTAGGATTTTAAATAATGAATGGGTGTTGGACTTTGTCAAGTGCTTCTTCTGGATGTGTTGAGACACTCATGTGATTTTTACCTTTGCTTCCGTTAATAGGGTGCACTACATTCATTGATTCGTGTGTGCTGAGCTATCCCAGCCCCCATGGTAGGCATCCCACTTGGTTACTAGCTGTGTATCCTCATGATTTGCTACATTCTGTTTGTCAGTATCCTATGAAGGATTTTTGCATCTATGTTAATTATGGAGATTAGTCTGTGATTTTCTTTTCTGGTTGTGTTCTTCTCTGGTTTTGGAAGCACGGTAATACTTGCTTCCAGGAAGATTTTGAAAGTACTGCTTCTCTTTCAGTTTCTTTAAAGAGTTTCAGTATTATTGGCATTATTTCTTCTCTAAATTTCTTGTAGAATTTAACAGTGAATTTGTTAGGGCTTGGATTTTTCTTTGTTGGCAAATTTTTAATTTCATAGGCTGATGTCAGATTATTTAGAAGTTTTATATCTTGGCTTAATTTTTTGGCAATTTGAATGTGTCTAGAAACCTGTCTATGGAATATATGCTTTCATTGTAGGTCTGGATAATCTGGATTTCTGTAGGAACCATTTTGATTTCTCCTTTTTATTCCTAATTTCTTACATTTGAGTTTTTCTTTCCTCTTTTTGATGAGGCTGGCTAATGATTTATCTAGTTTATTTATTTTTTCAGAGAACAATTTTTTCAATTCATTGATTTTTTAAATATTGTTTTCTTAGTCTCTCTTCCATTAGTTTCTGCTCTTAACTTTATAGTTTTCTCCCTTGTATGAGCTTTGGGTTTAATTTACTCTTCTTTTTTATTTTTTTAGGAGTTTGAAGTTCAACATTGGGTTATTTATTTGAGCTCATTCTGTTTTCTTGATGTGCAAATCCATTGCTACCAATCTCCCTCATGGGACTGTTTTCATTACTTTCCTTAAGTTTCTGCATGTTGTATCATTATTGTCTTTTAATTGTATATACTGTTTAATTTTGTCTTTAATTTCCTCTGTGACCCATTGGTTGTTCAGGTTGTTGATTTTCCATGTGTTTAGGTAGTTTTTGTGATTTTCTTTCCAGTTTCATTGTGCTATGGTCAGATAGTATACATGTGATGATTTCAGTTCCTCTACATTTACTTAAACATATTTTGTTTGCTAATATATGGTCTAATTTGGAGAATGTCCCATGTGCAGCTGAGAAGAATGTGTATACATGTTCTGAGGTGTAATACTATGTAGACACTAAATATTTGTTTACAGGTTTGATTTAATTCTAATATTCCTTTGATTTTTTTAGTCTAGTTGATCTATCTATTTGTGAGAGTGGGATATTAAGGTCCCCCACTATAACTGTGGTAGTGTTTGTTTGGTTTTTCTTGTCTGTTAATATTTGGTTTATGTAGTTGGGTTAACCTGTGTTTGGTGCATAAATATTTGGGATTGTTATCTTTTCCTCTTGGAGTTTTCTCTTAGTAGGCATGTACTGCCCCTCTTTATCCCTTTTGATCAATTTTGGCCTAAAGTTTACCTGTCTGAAGATAGAATAGCTTCTTCTGCTTTTGTTGTGGGCTCTTACGGCACTGAGAATTGTTTTGACTTTTAGTCTATGAATTTCTTTTTGGGTTAAATGTGTTTTTTGAAAGCAGCATATTTTTGGATCTTACTTTTTTGATCCATTCTTCCAGTCTGTTTCTTTTGATTAGTAAGTTAAGACCGCTTATGCTGATGGTTATAAATATACATATTGGCTTTTCTTTTTCTATGTTGCTTCCCTGTTGCTCCCTGTTTTTCTGCTCTGTTTAATTTGAATATTCAGGGACATCTTTGAAAGGTGGGATTCATTCTTTGTGGGCTGCTCAGGTCCTTGAGAGGTAGCTCTGTCCATCTGGGAGTGATGATGAGATCAACCTTCTCACTTTGTGGCTGGGCAGAATCAGGCCAGAGGGACATAGGCTTATCTGGCATCACTCAGTGTTGGAATCCTGGGCTTTCTGAACCACTTCCTCTAGGACCAGCATAGTGTGACCCCTGAAACTTTGTTGAGGATAATCCTAGATATTTATTTGAGTTTGATAAACTCAGATTTTGTGAGTTCTCGAGGGGATTTCACTCAAGTCAGAGAATTAAAAGTGAATCTGGCTGTCACATTTTTGGTCGGCGTGTGGTACTGGAGATTGGACACAGTCTCACACCAGCCTTCTCAGGGATTTCCATCTTTAATTTTGAGACAGGTTCTCATAGAGTGACCAGGTTGTCTTGGAATTTCCTCCTGCCTGAGCCTTCCAAGTAGGGAGTGACTGGGGTTACAGATATGGGCCACTCTTCCTGACTGAACATCGCATTTTGCAGCAGAACACACTTGAGTCCATTGCTAGGGATATAGCATGATACTGACAACTATGCCACTTCTGCAGGTAAATATAAAATATGTGCACAGGAGGGCACATGCCTCACAAAAGGTGTGACATTACATGCCAAACCCAGCCAACCCCAGTAACACAGTAGGATCTGATGTTAAGTGGTCAGTGTGTAGAAGCCCCATCATTACTCTCCATACTCTTGGATAAGCAAGTTGGCCAATCCTTTGCTAATCCACTCTTAAGACACAACATTCTTGCCCTTCTCACTTTGGTTTGCTGTGTACGGGTACATGTGTTCCAGTAATGATGTGGCAACCATTTGGAGGCTATTAGCCAACTTTGTGTCTATGTCTTCCTTTCAAATTCACCTGGCTTTTAAGAACATGCAGTGCAATAAAAGGTTGGGAATTCTCCCTTTGTGTTCCACCCACCCTTCATTATTAGTTTTAGGTGCATCACATCTGTGCAGGAAGCCAGAAAAGGCAATGTGCCACGCTAAGTTGAAGAACCCGAGGCCCCTCAGAGATTTACTCTTTATTTCCTGCATCAGACTGAACATTCATGAAAGGAAAACTGATGAAATGTGAGAGGTAGTGGAGACCTTAGAGGCCCAAAGATGAACTAGATAACTGGACAAAGAAAGCAATGAACTAAGCCACACAGCAGGGTTGTGGTTGGACTGAAATCACAATGTCAGCTTCTTAGTTATTGTGCACTGAACCATCCAAAGGCCATAGTCCAGAGGAACTAGAAGTACTGGTGGGAAGGTGGCCCTCAGTTCTGTTTGATGTTTGTCCCTACAGCAATTTTCTTGGCCTTGTATTCCACCTAGGGGCTGCCTTTTTATTTCTAAAATGATCTGAGGCTTCAGGCTGGAATGTAAGGGCTATAAGAAAGACTGTAGGAGCTTATCAGACATCAGCTAAGTTATCCTTCATAGACCAGCTCTCATGGCTGTTCAGCCAGCTTTCTCCACTCACCACCAAGAACTGATTTCCTCCCCCTTCTCTGACTCTGTGGACTCAGACTTATGCCTCTGTCAGGGTTCTGTCCTCTGCCTTCCTTGTGAGCATGTGGTCACATCTGATCGCTCTCTTCTGGCTGAATGGGAAATCTCTGGAGTTAGAGGCTGCACAATCTCTGCATATTCTCTCCCTGTTTTCCTCAGTCTCACGCTCTTCATCCATTAAGTGCTCAGGGGCTGGGGAGATGGCTCAGTGGAATGAGCATCTCCTTGGCAAGCACAAGGATGTGAGTTCAATCCCAGGTTCTGCCAAAAAAAAAGTTTCAACATCCATTAAGTGCTCAGTAAATGCTGATAGACCTGGCAGACTGAGTTCCCTTTGAGGACCTTGGGTAAGAAAGTAGTTTTTCCAATGATACATGAGCGAACACAGTCACTACAGGTCTCAGCATTTGTCCAGACACACATTTGCCTGGCACTGCCTGTGTTTGTGTGCCATGTGGACATTGCTGAACACAACATTAGATCAGAAGGTGGAGGCAGAGGAGCTGATGAAGAATTTGAGAATGATAGCATATGGGCAAATAAAAATGAGCTAAGCTGAGGTAGAAGTAACACACTGAGTGAGTGGTTGTTTCCACCTGGAGAAGTCTTTCAGAGGGAGAAAGTATGGTAGCTGGGCCTTGAAATGCAAGAAAGGTTTGCATGGTAGATTGTGAGAACTGGTAAGCTTTTCCGTGAAATATAGAAGAAAGTAGAGCAGCAAATATATGAGCAAATGTATGAATGTGGCAAATTACATAGCGTACACATGTAGAGTGACCCAACTTGTCTGGAGCCCAGGATGGAAGAAAAATTTAGTGATGGATAAAGTTGGAAAACCAGTTTGGAACAAATCCTATGAAGACTTAAGTGCCAGGCTCAGAATAGGAAACACCATTCTTCTGATCTTGCTCGGAGGTGACTAGTGGAAACTGTGCCACTTTCTGATGCCCAGTGGAGGTATTCACTGGGTCCCGGAAACATCATCCATTCTAGGTCCAGGCCCTAGAGGTGTGAGATCCAGTGTTGGATTACATGGGGTAGGTTGGGCAGGAGGGTTTCAGTGGGTGCTGCTTTCATCTGAAGTTGAGCCATAACTGGGCAGAATGGCTGTCTTGTTCTTGAGCTTGTGTCTAGATAAATGAACCATGGAAGAGTCTCTGAATCTCTAACTCCAAATACACTCCCCTGCTTGGTCCACTAATATGTCCCCAAAGATGTCCTTATACATGGCACCTTGGGGACTTCACTGCTTGCAGAGATACATACAGCCTATGCAGGGCAGCAATGTTAGCAGCAGAAGGGCCGGGGAAGAGTGTGGCCCTGTTAACAGGGTCTACTTGTCGACCTGCATTGTACACCTCCTCGGGTTAAAATGGGACAGTACTGGATTCTGGAGAAACTGGCACTGTATCTTTATTGTGTGTCATTTATTTGTCATGATGATTTATGCCAGAACTAGAACTCTTCTGGATGGGTCAGGGTGAGGGAATAAAAATCAGAGAAGCCACAGTGGATGAAGGATGCCCTTGCAGTCATTTAGGTTGTTCTCTGCAAAGCTAAAGCCCAATTTCTGTTTAGCAAGTGTTCCTCTTGAGCCAGTCAGAGTAAACATTCTTTGTGTCTACTCCTGTTTCCTTTCTGGATTATTCTGGTGCATAATCAGTGCCTCAGAAATAAGAGCTTTCTAACAGGGTTCTTTTGTCTATTAAAGCCTGTAAGGAAGTCATAATGTGCCATTCTTTCCCCCAGAGAGAAGGTAGAATCTGACTTGGTATTTCTGGGGTTATTGGTCTTGGAGAATCGACTGAAGGAAGAGACAAAACCCGTCTTGGAAGAACTCATCTCGGCACGGATAAGGACTGTGATGATCACAGGTATAGAGCAAAGTGAGCGATCAACTTAGTGAGAGCTTAGGGGCCGGGGAGATGGCTCAGTGGAATAAGTGCTTCCCTGGCAAGCTCAAGGGCCTGAGTTCAATCCTTGGTTAAAAAAAAAAAAAAAAAAAACAACAAAAAACATAGCGAGAACTTGATGTGGAGAGACCCATTGCACAAATAGTGTTGTTTATCTGCCACGGGGCAAGGCACCATCAAGATGCTGCTTTCCTTAGACTTCCACTGCTGTGGTGAAAGAATCGATCAGTGATTCAATCAGTCAATCAACCAGTCAGCCAGTCAAATAGTGTAATAAATGTTTTTTGAGGCACACCAAATTGGGTGATGTCAAATGTGCTGGGGCATCTATTTTGAATGAGGCAGTTCAGAAAGGCCTATCTGAGCAGTGGCATTTGAATTAAGACCTGAATAACAAGAAGATATGAGTCAAGCAAAGCCAATGATTTTTATTGTCAAATGTTAGAAGATGAAAGATGCTTAGTTAATGTGATCTATAAAACTACAGTGAAGGCTTATCAATAAGAGCCTGTGATTTTGGAGATAAAAGAAAAATGCTGACCTTTGTATTCCTAACTCCATACTCTGAATCAGACAGACAAATGGCCAAGGAAGAGGGAATGCTAAGGGAAATCTATGAGATTTCTTTTTAATGTACACTTTTCCAAGGTATGAAGGGCATGGCAGAAGTGTCTGGCGAACAGCTGAGCATACCATGATAGACAGGCAACAGAGAGAGGACGAACCAGGGAGGGAAGTGGGCCGCTCCTGCTTGTACCCGAGCGAGGCAGCTCTTCCACTTCTTCCCGCCACACATTTATCTGGTATCCAATTGCCTTGTACACACCTGAAGAGTTTGGGAGGGGAGTTTAGATCTAAGCCGTAACAGGGACCCCTTAGATCATTATAGACGGTAAATGTCTGTGTCAGACAATGGAAGCCCAGGCCTGGGCTGGGCTCTCCCAGGTGGGGACCCCGCAGAGCATATGCTCCTGGCTCCGTTTTTCTGTTCAACCTCAGGACCCTGTTCTTTTCCACCAGTCCAGTACTTTGAAGATTCTCGTTTATGACCCTGAAATGGGAGAAGCCAGCTCCCAAAAGTCAGCCAGAAGCTGTATTATTTAATTTTTAGTAATCGTTCTAGGAAGCAACACATGTACCTGCCATTTCAGGAAGCTTTAACTCAGAAATGTCCCTTACTGCTTCCTTATGGTATAGGTGTCATGAATGTGACTTATGCTGACAGTCCCCACCACGTCTTCCTCTCAATAGTCTAGAGTTAGAGAACATGAGTAAAGAAATAGTCTTTCCTATTTCCCCAGAGCTTTTTCATCTCTGTTGCGCTGTTTTTAGTCCTTAAGCACAAATTAAACTCTGCTATCATTTCCTTTCAGTTTGAAGAGATGCTTTTAGCATTTCCTTTGGGCACATCTGCCAGCAACAAATTATGTTCGTTTTCTTTCATCTTAGGATATTTTTATTTATTCTCGATTCCCCAAGGATGTTTCACTCACTGTACAAGTCAGAGCTGAATCTCCTTTTCTTATGGCACTTTAAAGATGTAGGTCCACTGTCTTCTCACCTCCTTGGTCTTGGGGCAGAAATGGTGATGATTTAAATTGTTGTCCTCTTCTCCGTAATGCACTTTTTCCCCACACATGTTTTGTTCTTTACCTTTGATTTTAGTAGTTTGACTCTTGTGTCTCTGGATGTAGATCCCTTAGAGTTTTCTCCGCTTGGGGTTCACTGAGGCTTCTTTCATCTGTAAATTTTAGTCTTTTACCATATTTGGAGAATTTCCTGCCATTATTTTATCAAGTATTTTTTCCCCATTTCAGGCTTTCTCCTCTCTCAAGTTGCACTCACCTGAATGGATTCCTTTTGATATCCTCAAGTCTCTTTGTTTCTTTGTTTGATGTCCTCCATTCTCTGATTATTACTGACCAACCCTCCAGTTCATTCGCTTCATCACTTCCATTCTGCTATTGAGTGCATCCCTGGACTTCAAAAAATCTATACTGTGTAGTTCTTTTTTTAATCATTTGTACATTTCTTTGCTGAGAAGTCTGGCTTTCCAATTGTTCCATGAGTATTAGCATTTGCCACATAGGGAAGACTTTCAATAGCTGCTATCTGAGGATCTAAAGGTAGAGTCATCAAAGGGTTGGGAGCTATTGATTTCTTAAAAAAATGTATTAGGACAGGACCTATAGGGTCTACAGGGTCTCACTATGTAAATCGGACTCGTAGTGCTTCTCCTGTTTTAAGCCTCCCAAGTGCTGGGATTATAGGCGTGCACCATTATGCTTAGTCTCAATTGCTGTCTCAGCGTGCCCTGCCACGGGACCAGCACAGCATGCCAGGATCGAAGGCAGCCACTGTGCTCTACCTAAGCAGGCGCTTTAGTCCACTAAGCTATTTGGCTGGCCTTGATTTTTTTTTTTTTTTTTTTTTTTTTTTGATGCTGAGAACTGACCAGATATTTCACACTTTTTTTTTGGTGGAACTGGGAATTGAACTCAGGTCCTGGCACTTGCCAGTCAAGTGCTTATTCCACTGAGCCATCTCCCCAGCCCCTATTTCACACTTTTTGTTTGTGGAGTAGTCTCAACATCTTGGATATTACTCCATGAAACTGAAGATCCTGATAAAATATTATGAAAAAATTTTTTTTTGTCTTCACCAACAATTGCTACCAATTCTCTCTTGCTTATGAGGTAGCTAGCTCCAGTATTCACTTCAACATGAAATCTTTTGCTATGGTGTTTGGATCTTCTCCACACAGTGATTACTCTGACAAACAGAAAATGACTTATGTCATAGTTTAGTTCTTGAAATTTCTGTTATCCTGATTTGGGTCTTCTCTACCTGTAGACTGAGCTCTGCGTTTGACCCGAGACTTATATAATTCAAACACGGAATTAGTAGTTTTCTGCAGCTCTCTTATCCTCAGAATCAACCTGCCATTCTCTCCAGCCTACAAGGGATCCTTTGAATGGCTCTTTTGCTCTGAAAGATCAGGTTTCTTTGTGGGGTTGTAGCTTCAAGAAGCTCTGCCCACACCCAAGTCAAACCTGAGAAGAAGCAAAAGGGACTCTCATTCCTTGTAGGTTACTTCTCCAAGAGTGACTCCCACTCACAGTCCGCTCATATTTGCTTACTTTTTGAAGTCTTCTAGGCAGTAGCTTTTTGTTTCAAAAGAGTTTTTAATTGTAATTAATGGGAAAGATAGATACTTAGTAGGCTCACTCCACCTCAATTGAAAATGAAATCACTAGATGCAGTATTAACCTTGAAGTGTTTCCCAAGTGCTCACGAAGCTCTGAATAAGTGATAAAAATACATTTTGATTTTACTTTTTTATTTTTGATCTTTGATTCTGGCAAAAATACACTGTTAGGTCATGAAGTAACCCAATGAAGAACAGGAATCAGAAAAGGGATCATGACATGACAGCCTACGGGGACTGGGGAGATAGCTTGGTGGTCTAAGCGCTTGCCTGGGAAGCTCAAGAACCTGGATCCAATCTAGTGCCATCCTGGCTCCATGCCTAGCTGGCCACTGAGACCAGGCATGGTGGTGTGTGCCTGTAATCCCAGCACTGGGGAGGCTGAGACAGGAAGATCATTGAGTCTGAGGAGGTTATTGAGATCCTGTACCAAATAAATAAATAAATAAATTTTAAAAAGAAATGACAGCCTAGGACTGAAAAGGTCCCTAGAAATTACTTTTCTTTACAACTAAAATAAGAACTGAACTCTCCAGCCTGGCTTTCCAGGCTCTGCCTGGTATTTCTGTCTCTTCAATGTTACCTGGGGAGGCTTTCTTTCTTTCTTCTAGGTGACAATCTTCAGACTGCAATAACAGTGGCCAGAAAATCTGGGATGGTTTCTGAAAGCCAGAAAGTTATTCTTATTGAGGCAGAGGAAACCACAGGATCCTCAGCAGCATCTGTATCTTGGAAATTAGTAGACGAGAAGAAGCACACTGCATGGGGGAAACAGGTAAAGGGGGCCAGCTCCGCTGTGGCACCCGACGTGCTGTGCTGTGTGGGCGACTGACAGCTGTGATGGGCTGAGGTGTCGCCATGACCCAGGGTCCACGTGCTTCTCAGACTCCCAACAAATATGTAATCCAGTGAACCCAATTATATTAGTTTTTCGCAGTGTTCCTACCACACTCTAAGGTACAGGCTTTCTTGGGCACTGGAAACAATTCGTTCTTTTACACTTGTTTAGTTTTGTGTGACAAGAAAAATAGTAAGCAGAACTGTGTATCTAATTTCCCATTTCTCCGCTGGCTTGTCAGCCACCCCATGGACTCAAAGGGGACTTGATTCCTGGGAGAAACACTTCTGTGTGCAATGCAAAATCAGACTGTACCTTCAGGGTGGAGGAAAGAAACTATTTTATTCATTTATTTCTATTCTTGTCAGTAACTTATTTCCATTGTGTCCTTGTGGAATAATATTAATTCTGTAAGGAAAAAATAGTAAGCTCTCACTTCGGGGAGAGATCTGTTAAGCTGTAGTATTTTTATAGTTTACACTTGAAATGTGTGAAATGTGCTGTATGCTGGGACTCCTCCGAGATCAAATCAGGATGAGAACAGGACACAAACAAGTATTGCTCTCCTATTCACTGGTGTCTCTGATGTGCTGAGATTGATTCAGAAAAGAAAAGCACTTCCCTGAGGAATTGGGGCTGGCATTTGACTTTGAAGAAGGACCCCCCATCTGCCTTTGTTCCTTTCTCTCAGATGTGCCTGCCTTAACCACACTCTCAAGTGGAAGAATAAAAAATAATTGACTCTTGTTTTACAGGACAATTACATTAACATCAGGGAAGACTACAGTAATGGCAAAGAAGGAAGCTACCATTTTGCCTTAGATGGGAAATCCTTTCAAGTTATAAGTCGGTATTTCAGCAGCCTCCTGCCAAAGGCAAGTCCTGAGAGGGTGGAAGGCCCTCAGAAGAGATGGGTTGGTGTCCTTTCTACACTCTGGTCCCAAGCAACTTTCAGCCGGCACATGTCCAATTAATTCTGTGTATCACAAGTGAGGAAGATTTTTAAAATTATAATTTAATTAATAAAACAAAAATGATTAATGTGCAAGTATTGCCAACTTGACTGAACTATCCTGTGGAAAAAATGTGCTTTATGTCATCTTGGATGCCATTTTTATACCACAAATAATTCTAATTTATATACCAATCCATCATATCTCTTTAAGAAGTTGAAAGCTAAACTAAAATATCAATTTTCTTCAACTTTCAAACCACTTGTGCACTTTTAAACTTACTGGGATTAGAAGCATAGAGCTGACAAAATATAAGAGATGGTAATATGAGGTAAAGTACTAGGAGATTATCCATTAATGTTTTATCAGTGAGCAGGCCTTTCATATTGATGTATCAAAAATATATTTCCAACAGTGAAATAAAAAAATCCCCTTGTTCATTTCTTAAAGCCCTTAGTTGTCCACATTAATAAGCTTAAAGTCCATGTGACACACGACAGTGCTGCAGAGCATACACTACACAGAAGAGCAAATCAATTAGCAAAAAGCCTGACCATTTGGGAAGCATTTCTCCATCCCCTCTTTTCCTGCTTCATCGATCTGGACACAAGTCCATATGCCTATGTCTGGAGTACTTTTCCCTTGTTGTTGAGACAAAGTACAGAACACTCAAAATTAAGGAAGGAAATATTTATTTAACTCATGATTTATGGAAGTTTCAGTCTATAATTCGCTGGCTGCAAGGCAGGTTGGCCTGGTATGGGGGAAATATTTCATGGTGATAGAAGTCAGCAAAATCAGCAAGAGCAAAGGCTGGGAGCCTCTTTTCTTCTCTTATATTGTAAGCAGCCTCCCCACTCGCCCACCCACCCAGAGCCTTGTAGCGGCGCTCACATCATCTCTGTGCCCTCCTCCTGCCTAGGCACAGGATTTTTTACAAAGTGAGGACCCTGACCTCCTGCTGAATCACTCAGTCAAGCTTCTAACCTTCTCAAGTTGACACAATGTATCAACCATAGCACCTTGTAAACAAAAGAATCTTCCAGTGTGTCTACAATGATAATAACTTTCCCACCTTGAAGTAAAATAGCCCATTCAGTCCCAGCCAATTACATAGAAATGGGAAGCATCTGGGTTAGTAATAGCAGAAAGAGGAAGATTTTTTTTTTTTTTTGAGAGGTTAGTATAGTCCTATTGCCTATTAGATCTATAGTAAATAAACTTGATTGGCCAGTCTTGCTTTTCTTTACCATCTAGAGGGTTGAAGTATCAATGAGTTTTCAAATCATAAGGATTGATTTTAAGTAGATTTCACTTTATTGCCACAATGAAGTATCTCACAGAGTAAATCTTTCAGTTATATAGAAAGGTAGCCCAAGAATAAAACAATGGCATTTGGTTTTTGATAAAGGAGTTCTATTTGAGGAGTGCAAAATTTAAAATTTCTCTCATGGAGAATAAGCCTGTGATAGATAGCATATCTGCCAAAGAATCAAGATTTTGCATACATACTAAGATGTATACTGCCAAGAAGAGCATGGCACATATACATGAAACTCAGAAGACTTTAGAGTCTATAGAAGGAAGTTTAGGAGAAAGGAGCTGGTACAGGTTTTTGTATCCTTGAACTCTCCATATTCCATAGCTCAAAGTAAGTGCGTTTCATAATTGGTCAAGGCTAGATGGTATAGTTGAGTCAAAGGCCACAGCTAGTCACTATGCTGTTTTTTAACAACTTGTGAACAAGTTTTTGATAGTCAGTTGTTTTTTATTTTTTGTCCTGAAATTCTGACCTCTTGCTTTGCTCCAATTTTCCTGTCTACTGTTTCAAAATTTTATTAAGCTCCCGATTTTTTGAAGACCACATTCTTCATGGTTGCTAGGATAAATTTTTATATATCATTGCTTTTATAAGCTATTTTAATTAAGCAATTGCATTTATTGACTTTGGGTATTTGCTGTTATTTATCTGATGACAAAAGTCTCAAAGTCTGTCTGAAAACTGATAAAAGAATTCCTTAGAAGCAAACATCTTTTTCACATACGGTCGCCATCACTTGGCCAGGGTTGTGTTGCCAAGTATTTCATATATGATCATTTCACATGATAACGTACTTCCTTTGTGTGGTTTCTTTTAGATCCTGATCAACGGGACGATCTTTGCAAGAATGTCTCCTGGACAGAAATCCAGTCTGGTAGAAGAATTTCAGAAATTGGAGTAGGTTCCTTGGCAGTTCAGGTGGTGTGAACTGCACGGCAGCTTGGCAGGAAGGGGCCACAGCAGAGGCACAGGGAACTTGTCAGTGTGCCTAGGGCAGTGTTTTTTTTTTTTTTTTTCTTAATATCCAGAGATTTTAATTCAATTAACATATAGGGCTTCACTATCAGTAATTTTATTTATTTATTTATTTTTATTTATTTATTTTTTTTTGTCTTTTTGAGACAGGGTCTCGAAATGTATTTAGTACAGGGTCTATAGGATTTCACTACAGATTGGACTTGTAGTGATCCTTCTGTTTTCAGCCTCCTAAGTGTTGGGATTACAGGCGCATGCCACCATGCCCATTTTTGCATTCAGTAATTTTAAAACTTCTTCACATATGTCCATTTTGCAACTGAAGTTAAATGCCAGTGGACTTGAGCACAAAGCACATGAAAAGCATATGGTGAGAAATAGCACTGGAAATGGTGATTTGAGCTCAGTTCCTAAAGCTACAGTAAAAAATGAGACTGTTTTTTATAAGCTGTCATCACAGTTATAATATACAGGGATTTCTTTAAGAAATTCATAAGTCCTCAGATAATTGGAATATTCTTATGCCAAAACATCCTTTCCAATCCGAATCAAAACAAAGCAAAAACACTAACCCAAGGGGGTCCCATTTCTAGATAACATAAACAGTACAAATAAAGTGACTATCATGCAGGCCCCAGTTTCTATGATTTGCCCCCCACGGAGTAGTGGTGCAGAGCTACATCCGTACAACTCCTACTCCTTGCTGTCTTCCTACCCACGTGAATTGTCTCCATTCAGAAAGCCCTTTCTTCTCTACTTGGCAGAAAACCAGTCACCTAGCAGTGTGGCAGAGAAGTACAGCATGTCCTGTGAATGCTGTCCAATGCTTGTCCTTTGACTAGTAAATGTCCATAGTCTTTTGTCAACAATTCCAGAGGGAAGTATTCATTCAGCTTCAAAAAAACCACCCACGGAGGGCTGGCGATATATCTCAGTGGACTAAGTGCTTGCTTAGGTAAGCAAAGTTCAGCAGGGGTCAAGGTTCAACCCCTGGCACCACATGCCATGCTGGCCCTGCCCCCAGGTGTGCTGAGTGGTTGATAGAGTATGCATGTGGTCGCTCACTCCTGTAATCCAAGCACTAGGGAGGCAGAAACCAGGAGGATATCTATGAGCCGGAGCTGCATAGTGAGATCCTGTATACACACACACATACACAAACAAAAGCAAAAACAACAACAGTAAAAAACCCAAACAAACAAACAAACAAACAAAAACCCACCCTAGGCCAGCGTGGTAGTGCATACATATAATTCTAGGTATTTGTGAAGCTGAGACAGGATGACTGAAAGTGTCTTTCTGAGACTTTGTCTACAAATAAAATATAAAATGGGCTGGGGATGTGGGGGAGTGGTAGAGTGCTTACTTCATGTGTGTGAAGACCTGGGTTCAATCTTTAGTACAGAGAGAATAAAAGCCATCCTGCCCAGCCGCAGGGTTGTGCTTTTTTCTTTGGCCAAGTGTATCATTTTTCAGCTGAGTGACTACTGCCAGGCTGGAGTTCTTCTTGTGTTAGTATGAATAACACCAACAACTAAGAGTTGCTTGTGACTTTAGACTTTATAAGGTCTGTCCCGTATAGCATCTCATTTGTGACTTATCACATTTTTCACAGGAGGAAAAATGGTGGCCAGAATGGCAAGATGATAAGTTAAAAGTCTAGATCTTCTGGTTTTAAAAGCTGTCCCCTCTCCTCTGAGTTATGGTATTTCAACGCATGTGCATGAGTACCTGGACTTTCCAGCTGAGTAGGAGGCTTCCTAAGCAGCACAGTGCAGTGTCTCCACTGACAATTGGAGCCAAAAATGATGGGTTGGGTTTCTTAACCCACTGGAGAAGCTGCTCAGCAACTTTGTTCCCAGAAAGACCCTCGGGGATCACCCTTAAAATAAATGAGTTTAAATTTGAAGAAAGATTGGTCACTAGGTCCTTTTTAAGTTAGAGCAATCTGCTGGTGAGATAGTTTTGATCTCTACAATTCACATGGTTCCCTTTTAGTTACTTTGTAGGTATGTGTGGTGATGGAGCCAATGACTGTGGGGTAAGTAGCCTGCAGCAGGGGTCACAGTCTCTCAGCAGTGCTTATCGGGAGCTCCTGAGAAGCAGTTTCTGCTGGGATATATGCCACTGTATTCCTCATGATGGACAGACAGATGCTGAGGGCTTTGGGAGGGTCTCACCAAAGCCACAGGATGATCCAGTGGCCAGGAGAGGGTACATGAGGTAGGGCGTGGTTCTGCACTTCCCTGCTTTAGCTGGGCATGCCAGTGGCACTTCTTTCTCATCTGGCAGGCATGGCCTCAGTCTCTGGTCAGTGCTGGGGCCCAAAGTCAACTTGCAGCCAGCTCAATTGCCCTTTTCTTTTGTGGTCTCTGTAGAGATGTGTGTGTGTGAATCTACATAGGCAATAACCCAACTCTTTGCTTTTAGGCTTTGAAGATGGCCCACGTGGGCATCTCGTTGTCAGAGCAGGAGGCATCTGTGGCCTCACCATTCACTTCCAAGACTCCAAACATTGAGTGTGTACCTCATCTGATCAAGTAAGTAGTGCTTGGTGCAGCGTTATTGTCTCCCTTTTGAGTTCTAGGTGATGGTACACTTTCTGTTAGGGAAGACCAGGGCAACTTTATGTTCCTAGGTGGGGAGGGTGCTCTTCAGGAAAACACCAAAGTTCTGCTCCTGCCCAATGGACTCACCGGCTGTTCCAAGGCCCCTAGGAGGAACACTGCCATGTCTAGTAGAAGTCATCCATTAGAGTATGTTTAGAGATTGGAGATGGAAACTTGTTGCTGCTTTGAAAGTGTGAATCATCTTGTTTTTAAAGTGTGTCTTCTTGGATCTCCTTTTCCTCTGGCCTCTTTTTGCATCTATGTGGTGTCCTTTTCATCCCCCCCCCTTTCTTCACTTTTGCTGCTTTTGCTAAACTTTGCCCTGGTGCTCTATCCTCCTCCCCTCCATATGCCCTCCTGTAGCATCTTCTTGTCTGAAAGGTTGAGATAATTAGCATTCTGGCTACTCTTGGTTATTATAGGCAGCATGTGTTTATACTTAAAGAGTGATTTCAAGCCTAGCATCGACCTAGGAATGGTCATCATTTCTTTCTTTCTTTTTTTTTTTTCTTTTTCTTTTTTTTTTTTTTTATCTTTTTGAGACAGGGTCTCACTGTGCAGTTCAGGCTGGCCTTAAGCTCACTTTGTAGCTCAGGCTGGTCTCGAACTCACAACAATCCTCCTGCCTCAGCCTCCCGAGTGCTGGGATTACAGGCCTGCGCCACCATGCCTGGTTTCATTATTTCTTTTCCAAATAAAGAAATTGAGACTCAGAGAATTTAACTATTATACTCTAAGACACGCAACTGAGTTTAAGTGTGTTTTACCTAAAAATTCTATACTTGTTCTACCATATAAAGCAATGATTTGATTAGCTCCTTCCATTTAAAAATATTTGTTCCTGTATTTGACAAACAGTTATTGAATGGGAACTCATTGTCAGAATCTAAGGGAGAAAAATAAAGACAGGACTTATAGCTTTGAGAAGTACTGTCGGGTAATGAAAAGGGTAGTGTGGAAGGTCGTGAGGTGGCTATAGAGGGAGTGCTGGTGGTGGCAGGCAAGGTGACTTGGGAAAACCTCTTCACAGGACAAGAACGACAGGACAGTGCCTTCTGAGGGGCAGCGGTAGCATTCAGGGGAAAAAAAAACTTGGTTGGCATCTCAGGAAGTAATTATGAGCATAAGCAAATTAAAACCCCACTTTCCTCCAAATGAAGTAGAAAGAAGTGATATTTCACAAGTTATCTCTTTTATGCTTTCAATATGCACTATGTCCTCAAAGTCAACCAATGGTAGTAAAATTACCATTCGTCAAATTGAAATCAATGTGTCCCATTGATTTCAATTTGACGAATGGTAATTTTAAGCATGTGCCTAATTTTAGTTCTAGTTTTAGAAAAACAAAAAGAAACAAACAAAAGTAAAAACTGGACTGCCAAAGTGAAATCAGAAGCAAGTGTGTGCCAAACACTTGCAGGAAGGTAGCGCCCCACTGCTGGCTTATGTACATCCCCTGGTTCATATGAAGAAGCTTGGACAAGGGGCGTGCCCTTCCTAAGCACATCAGCATGGAGGTGTGAGATCTTGGCCGTGGAGCAAGAGGTCAGGCAATGCTTGCAGACAGGAAAGTGCAGGGACAGACCCGGGCCCCACTGCCAGGTCAGGGCTGTGGACTTTGTCCTAGGAAGCCGGTCCTTCCTGGGCAGTCACTCATGGTCTCCAGATCCTGCGGCAGCCTCCGCCCCAAGGCTGTGCAGGCCACCAGGCCAGCAATCCAGTCTCAGACTTCCGAGTGTTTCTCTCCCGAGCTCAGCTGAACGCCTCTAAATAACGGCCCTAGTTTTCCTTCACCACTTTCACTTCATTCCTTTTCTCATGCAGGGAAGGACGTGCGGCTCTCGTCACCTCATTTTGCATGTTTAAGTACATGGCTCTGTACAGCATGATCCAGTATGTCGGCGTTCTGCTGCTCTACTGGGTATGACTTGGGACCTAGCCTCTTGCTTAGTGACAACCAAAACAAGTGGTGGTGCTGCTCAGTTGGCAGTGTCTCAAGGAAGAGTGCAAATAGGAGATCTAGGCATCAAGAACCTCTGTGCCTCTCAGGAGGCTGAAGCAAGAAGATCACACATTTGATACCAGCCTGGGAAGCTTAGAGAGACCCTGCCTTAGAATAAAAAAACAAAAAAGGTAGTGGTTGAGCCCCCTTGCACTCAATCTCCAACACGAGGGAGGCTGAGTCCATGTTTGCAGTGTTTTCTCTCTGTGCTATCAGTACGTGATTCTTAGCGTTCCTTGTCTGGACTTGGCACATGCACACAACACATCCTCACTCCTGGCTCCATCCCTTTTCTCTTTCCTCTCTCTACTCTCCCTCCTTCTCTTGATCCCTTTCCATTTGAGAATGATCTATCTCTACTTCCTATAATGGGTCTTTTACTTTGGTCTTTATTTATAATTTGGGTTTCTCCTTAAAGCTTTTTCAAGTGAATCAGAAGTAGATGTACATGGGAAAAGCTGTTGACTTCAGTTCTCTGACTGACTGACCCAGACACTCCCTCTAGGTGTAGCCAAGGATCAGAACTGAAATCCCCCTTCCATGCTCATTGTAGCTTTCATCTGCCTGGGCCAGGTCATCCCCTCCAGTTTTGGCAGTGGTTGTACCCCAGCATAGCATTCATTAAAGGGATTGTTCTCTACATTGGGTCCTAAGCCAGCTTTCCAACCAACTTTCCTTGATTATTAATACTTGGCAACTTCAGTGGTATAAATACCTTCCTCACAGCTAGATCCAGGGTATTTATGTGTCACGGACTGAGAATGGGAAAGAGATGTCCTCTAGAAGGATGACCCTACATAGTGCTCGTACCACGTGCATGTAAGAGTTTTTGTTTTTGTTTTTGTTTTGTATTTCAGGGAAGGGTCTACAGGGTGTTCTGGGTCTCATTACTAGATCAGACTCATAGTGATCTACCTGTTTAAAGCCTCCCAAGAGCTGGGGTTACAGGCATGTGCCACCATGCCCAGTCTCAATTGCCAGTCTCAGAGTGCCCTGGGGGTGGGGAGGCACAGTAGGCCAAGATCGAACCAAACCCCTGGCCCCTGGGCCTGCTTGCAGGCACTTTAATCTGCTGAGCTTTGGCTGTCCCCTGAGAGTTGTGATCTCTAGAGTATAGGGTAACAGTAAGATGTAGGGAATAATTAAGAAACATACCAGGCATGATGGAGCATGCCCATAATCCCAGCACTCGGGGTGCTGAGGTGGGAGGATTGCCTGAAGTTCAAGGCCAGCCTGCATTATGTGGTGAGTCCAGGCCAGCCTGAATTACATAGTGAGACCCTTAAAAAGAAAGAAAGAAAGATCACTTCTCAGCTTTTGGCTCGAGAAGTGTAGAAAGAAAAAAAAGAAAGAAAGGCTGAATTCAGAGAATTTACTTTGTAAGGTATTTAACAATACGTTTGTACAATTTAGGGTCTTATGTTGGTTATATTTAATAATCAGCTCAAAACTTTCCCAAGAATTTAGCAGTTGACATATCAAGATTACATATCAGTAAATCTCTGGTTATCTGAAATAAGGATTTGAAAATTGGCATATTATCCTACAGAAGGTATATATGTGTTGCTATAGTTTTAATTATTTTGTAGGGTATAAAAGGAGATTTGACATGTCTATTATTTGTGAATCCAAAATGTGAGCTTATTCCTAATACTAACACCAAGAAAAAGAGTTTCATTTGCCATGTAGTGATTTAAATTGTCTTTATTTCTTGCCCTTTCTCTGAAGCAGCAGGTTTTAGCTCTATTGCTTTCAGATTACTGATGTGCTTTTATACTGATAAGTGGGCTACAGATGGGAACTTGGATCTATTTTATAATCCCAATAACTCATTATGCTCACTATGAGCATCAAATTAAATAGTACTGAGGGCCAGCCAGATAGCTCAGCAGACTAAAGCACCTGCTCAGGCAGAGCACAGTGGCCTGGTTCGATCCCTGGGATGTAGTGCCAGCCCTGCCCCTGGGGCTCATTGAGACTGGGCAGCAACTGAGACTGGGCATGGTGGCATATGCCTGTAATCCCAGCACTTGGGAGGCTGAAAATAGGAGGCCTGATCTGTATAGTGAGACCTTGTACTAAATGCAATCAATCAATCAATCAATCAATCAATAAACAATTCAACAATACTTGCAAGGAGCAAGTTTCTTGATGCTATTAACACTTGACCATGTTTCTTCAAATTCCAGTATGCTTTATTAGGATTTTCTAATCTCTCCTCCAGCATATAAATTGTAGGCTCCATTGTTCTCCATTGTCCTCACTGTACCTTAGTACAATGACCATGTATTTGCAATGTCTTACCATGGGGGATGGGTGCTCTGATGTGTAAAATAAAACCCCAGATTTTCTGGAGTAACAAACAGAAAAGAGAGCAGAGACAGCTCTAGCAGAAGGAGACATCCCCTTCCTCAGAGGCCACCTACTGGTGCACAAGGACCCTGGCCTCTCCAGCATGTGACAGGTGCCCTCCCTGTTGGAGAGGTATCCACAGGCTTGCACCCTTCCACCAACACCTGCTCTCCCCAAAGCAAACAGGCCTGGACCCCACCATCTCCTTGGTACTCTATTTGAATACCCTGGAATTTTGGTCATAATATGAGTGAAATTCATGTCAAACTTTATCCAAATGGTCATAGCTGCTTTGATCTGCTTTTCTTTTCAGGAAACAAACAGCCTTTCAAATTACCAGTTTCTGTTCCAGGATCTGGCCATTACAACCATCATTGGTGTAACAAGTAAGGCATTTCTCAAACTTTTGTTTTTCCTAGAGGTGCTGCCAAAAAGGAGGGAGGGAACAGAAGAGGGAGAAAGGGGACAGAGAGAGAGAGAGCCTCATACTTGAGTGTTGAAAGAAATGCTGGTGATTTTTCTCTTTTCCACAAAATATAGAGCTTCATCAATGGATAGTAAATATATAAAATGAAAAAGTACCTTGAAAATCAAGCACACTGGCTTCAGTGTGCTTTTAGCGATAGCTGGGGTTGGAATGTGCCTGCTTCATAGAAGATGAATGGCTTCTGTGTTTCTCTCTTTTTTTTTTTTTTTGGCAGAACGTGGGATTGAACTCAGGCCCTTGCGATTGCCAGGGAAGTGCTTATTCCACTGAGCCATCTCCCTGGTCCCCTGCCTCTGTGTTTCTGATCTGCATGTCTTAGCCTCTGCACTGAGAATGGACCTTAAGAGCAATCTTGTCATTAGACTCCTCTTCCTTCCTGCCTTCTAATGAATATATGAATTGCTTCTTCTGTGTCCCTACACAGGGACATTTTTAGCTGATGAGATAATTTTCAGATCTATCTCAGGTGTGCTTCAAGACTGGGAGGAAAGTGCAGAGGTTTTCCATACATCTTTGTCCCTACATCTCATCTCCTCCCTCAGGAGTCTCTCCTGTTCCTCATACATTTGGGACAAAGTGCTGCAGCTACGCTGACTCACCACAATTTCCCAAAGCCAATAGTTTACACCGAATTTCATTTTTGGTCTTTCTCATTCTATGAGTCAGGAATATGTAATGTGATGAGTACTCATGTTTATAGTGTCATACTGGGTATTTTTCTTTCCTGAGGATTTCTGTGTTCTATTTATTTATCCTTGCAACCCCATACCTGTTGGCAACCGCGGTGACCTTTTCACTGTCTCTAGAATGTTCTAGAGTCATGCAGTGTGCAGTCTTTTTCTGGATTGACTTCCTTCGCGTAGTGACACACACTTGAGGTTCCCTGTGCTTTCTGCAGCACTGCAGCTCCACCCTGTGCAGTGTTGAGTAATATTCCACTGTCTATGTCACAGCCTGTGTGTTCCCTCCTGGTGCTTCAGGTTTCTGCAGTTGGGAATGAAGCCCCTGTCCACATCAGTGTGCAAACTTTTGTGTCCACTTCTCAGTTCCACTGGGTACATACCCAGTAGGGAGGGTCAATCAAGCAGGAGTATGTGTGGTTTTGAAAGAACCCACCAGACTTCAGTCTTCAAAGCTGACAGGACTATTTTGCTTCTTCACCAGCAGTAGATGAGAGCTGCTGTCACTCCACATCCTCAGTGGCCTTTGGTGCCGACAGCATCCTAGAGTTGGGATATTTGAGCAGGGCCGTGGTGGCTCCACTTGAGTTTTCAATCCCACTTCCTCCCACCTTCTCAAGGGTTTTGTTCCTGCAGAAGTCTTTTGCTCAAGCACCAGCTTTCCTCTGGCCTCCTGGCTCATTAGCATCAGCCTAGATGCACGCTGTCAGACGTTCTTTCCTTCTCAAGCCCTCCTTGGGGCTAAGCCTCACTGGCATGCCCATGCTCTCCTTGCACCACCTTTAATTTTTTTCCCTATTCTTGGTCCTTTTGTCACACTCTGTACCCAAGGGTGCGCACGCTGCAGGGCTGCTGTTCAGTGGGAGGCAGTGGTGTGCCTACCGACAGTTAACAACCAGCTCTCCAGTTCTTTTGATTTTGTATATATGAGTTTATTATAAATTTTACTGGAAAGATTGCGCATAGTGTGAAATTTTCAAAATAACGAAAATGCATAATACTCTTCATGGTGAATTCCGCTCTGTCAATCGATCTCACAGAATGCTTTCATAGAATTCTGCCAAACTCTTGCATCTAGAATAAACTTATGGTTGCAGTCAACGACTGCACTAATTTCAACGTGAATGTTGATTGACAATGTTCTTTAACTCAATGAGTAAGATAAAGGCCAAACAACAAAGACTTGTGTCCAAAATCCATCAGTCATGTGAAGAACTTCCTGTTGAATGAGCCAATAGCTCTGGAATACCAGGGGTAAGCTTCCTCAGTATTTTAAAAAAATATTCACAATGTAATGACTACTAACATGACAGATTTTTAATCTTTAGTTGACCTCACAGACACAGATAATGCTTGAGTTTCTTTCTTTGTATTTATATTTATTTATAAATTTATTTATTTATTTATAGATAGATATTTATTTATAAATTTATATAATTTTTCAGACTCATAAGGAACTGTATTTTCAAAAAATTAATCTTTTTAATTTTTACTAGTACCTGTTTTCAGGGCACAGTGATTGCATGCACTGTGCGGAGTTGGTGCACATACACAGCCCATCCGTCCTTCTCCTCTTCCTCCCCCATCTCACCTCTGAACCCCCTTCCCGTCTGCAGAGGATCCATCTCCCTGTTCCTATTATCTATATTTTGCTTTATTCTCATTTATTTATGCTTTGGGTTTCTCACTCAAGAGAAGCCCTGTGACAGTTAAGCTTGTGCATCTCGTTTGTTTCATGGCTCAGTAATGTCTGTGTTTAAGAACTGACTCGCAGCCTTAGGAGCAATGGGCTCTTAGGCGCCGGCTCCAGCCCTGCCTACCTGGAAGGGCACGCAGTACCGATGCGTCACAAAGATGCATGGTTTTCATTGCCTCCTCTACAAGTCTGCGTTCTTGCTATTGCGTGTGCCCTGCTCCCGTGCCAGCTTCTCCCCTGCTGGGTATCTCCCTCAGAGAAATAAAAGCTTCATACCACACCACTGTGTTAATGGCTTCTACATTTGTAGCAGCACAGTTTGTAATAGCTTGAAAACAACCCAAAGGTCCATCCCTGGATTAAAAAACATGCAGGTATTTTTTAGTACAATGAAGTACTATTCTGCCCCAAAAGAATACACTTGAGACATTTATAGGTAAATGGATGTAACTTGAGACAATTGAGACATTTTGATAAATTTATACCAAGTATTTTTGTCTACATAAATAAAATCTGTCTTAATGGTATTAAATATTTTAATTATTTGTATTTTAGCATATGTATAACATAAAATTTCCCTTCCTTCCTTCCTTCCTTCCTTCCTTCCTTCCTTCCTTCCTTCCTTCCTTCCTTCCTTCCTTCCTTCCCTCTTTTTGAGACAGGATCTCATTATATAGTTCAGTCTGGCCTCGACCTCACTATATAGCCCAGACTGGCTTCAAACTTGTGGTGATCCTCGTATCTCAGCCACCTGAGTGCTGGGATTGCAGGTGTGTGCCACCAGGCCTGGTCTTTACCACTTTTAGGTCAATAGTTCAGGGATACAAATTACATTCACAATACTGTGCAATTGTTATCACTACTGATTTCCCAAGCTTTTTCATTGCCTGAAATAGGAATGGTGCCTAGGAAGCAATTTACCCTCCTAATCCCTTTAATCTACTTTTTGTTTCAATGCACTTGTCTGTCAAACGTATTTCATGGAAGTGGAGTCAATCTGTCCCTTTGCTTCTAGTTTCTTTTACTTAGCACAAAGTTTTCAAGGCTCAGTGTTTTGCCACATACATCAGAACTTCATGCCTCCTTATAGCTGAATTGTATTCCACTACACCTGTATAACATGCTTGTTTGCCTATTGGTGAATGGGTTGATTTTATCTATTGGCTACTGTGAATAATACTATAATGAAAATTTACATAAAGGATCTGTCTGGGTCTTTTCTGTTTTTTGGGTATAGAATTTAATATCTGAAGAATTTAACATTTAACATTTGAAGAATCACTGAAATATTTTCCTAGCAATTGTACAATTTTACATTTGCAACAGCAGAATGAAGCTTATAGTTCCTTGATGGTCTCATCAACACTTTAGGTTTAACTCCAAAAAAGTCATTTTAGTTACAATTTCATGCTATCTTATTGCTTTTTAACATACAGTTTCCTATGAAATAACAATATTGAATATATAGTCTTGTGCCAATTGTTCATTTGTGTGTTTCTGTGGAGAAATATTGTTTCAAATCTTTTGGCTATTTCTTCAATGGATTTTTTTTTCATTACTAAAGTTTAGAATTTCTTAATATACAATAATATCTCAGTTCTTAAAATCTTTCTTTTGCAAACAATTTGGAATTCAAGAATAGAAGCTTTCACAGCAAAACTTTGCTTCTGTATGTGAATGAACCCAAACATAGCCGTGTTCCCCAGAATCATGGAGCGAACTAAGTTTGTGAAGCAAGAGACCCCTCTATTATGGATATTAAGGCCTTAGCAAACATATGGTTGCAAATATTTTTTCCCATTCTCCATTTGTCTTTGCACCATTTTGATAATGTGCTTTGAAATAAAAAGATTTTAATTTTAATGAAATATAATTTCTTTATTTTTTTTGTTTCTCATGATTTTGATGTCATATTTAAGAATCTATTGCCAAGTTCATGCTTATACATATTTATCCTATGCCTCTTCTAAGAATTCTCTGTCTGTCTATCTATCTATCTATCTATCTATCTATCTATCTATCTATCTATCTATCTATCTATCTATCTTTCTATCATCTATCTTTTGCTTATGCTCTTATACACAGATCATTAACTCATTCTTGTTCTAATTTTTATCTATGGTATGAGGTCAGGATGCAACCTCATTCTTTTGAATGTGGAAGTCTAGCTGTCCTAGTATCATTTATTGAAGAGACTAATTTTTGCCCACTGAATGGTTTTGACACTCAGGGTGCAAATCAACTGTCTATAGATGTATGACTTTGTTTTTCAACTTAAGATTTTATTCCATTGTTGTGTGTGTGTATGTGTGTGTGTCTTTCCTGCTAGCAGCAGTCTGTTTTGATTACAGTTTTCATTGTAAGTTTGAAATTCAATTGCTGTGTTCTTTAACATTGGTCTCCTTTTTCAAGGGTGTTATAACTATTCAAAGCCCCTATAATTCCATATACATTTGAGAACCATGCTTTCTATTTATGAAAAAAAGCTATTTGAATTTTGGTGATGACTGAATTGAATCTGTGTATCCCTTTGATAGTGTTGACATTTTCACAATATTAGGTCTTCTAGGTCATAAACATAGGTGTCTTTCAATATACTGAAGTCCTTATAAGTTTCAGCAAAAAATACTTTAGAATTTTCACTGTAGAAGTATTTTTAATTCTTGATGAAATTTATTCCTAAATGTCTTAGTTACTATTCTTGTTGCTGAGGCAAAATACCCAATATCCAAAGTTAAGGGAGGAAAGGCTTTTTAGCTCACAGTTTGTCGAGGTTTCAGTCCATAGTCTTCTGGCTGTAAAGCAGGTTGACTCATGATGCAGGGGCAGAAGTCCTTGGTGACGGAACACGGAAAAAGCCCAGAAGATTTTTAACATCATCCTTCTGCTCCTTTTATCTTATTCAGACTTCTGGGTTTAGGGTGGTGACAAATCAATCAATGGTCCCATTTATTAACCACACACCCTTCATCCCAGCATCCCACACTCAGCCACTTCTGAAAGAGCCATATAATTGCATGAGGCTTTGGTGGACATCAGGCCAGAACATTCACAAGCCACCAAATAGCTTCTCTCTTTCCCTCTGTCTCTGTCTCTCAGATGCTTTTGAAAAAAGTGTTTTATTAATTTCTTTTTTTATGTGTTCATTGTTGATGTACAGAATTATAACCATTTTTAATGCATTAATTTTGGTCTTTAGTCACTGCCAAATTCTATTGAGTATAGTTATGTTTCTTGTGGACTTTCTGAGGTTTTTAATATATAAAATCTTGTCATCTGCAAATAAAAAGTTTTGCTTCTTTCCATTTTGAATGATATTTACTTCTCTTTTGTTCTTGTCTAATCTCTTGGGGTAGAAATTGCAGTATTCTGGTGATAAAGTATTGGAGGGGAATGCCCTTGCCATCTTTATAATCACAGGAGAAACATTTTGAGCATATCACCCTTGACCATGACATTACTTGTAGGATTTATTTATTTATTTATACAGGGACTTGCTATGCAGTTCAGACTTGTAGTGATCCTCCTGTCTCAACCTTCCCAGTGCTGGAATTACCAGCATGTTCCACCATACCCAGTTTCGGGGCCAGTTTGGCTTGTGATATTGGGGATCGAACCCAGGTCTTACACTTGCTAGGAAGGCACTTAGACTGTTGAGCTGTCTCCCCAACCCAAGTTGTAAGGTATTTTTTTAATTACATGCTGTGCAGTCATGAAGATTGCATGTAATAGCTAATTCATAATGATCTAATTTAGACTAGTAGTTTAATTTTAGCCATATACAAAAGCTGTCTTATTCTAGTTATATCTCCCTTTTATGTTGCTGTTATCACAATATACATCTCTATCCAATAATATAGATATATAATTGCTTTGATTATGTGTTTGTCTTTTGAACCATATAGGAACTAAAAGTAAAACTGCGAACCCAATACAAAACAATTCAGCTTTTATATTTGCTTATTTGGTTACCCTTACCTTACTGGAAATCATTTTTCATAAGTGTCTGAGGTACTGTTTAGTGTCTCTTCATTTTCTTCATGTAGGTTTACTAACTAATTCAACTCCCACTTATCTGAGAATTTCTTAATGTCCTCTTCAGTCCTGAAGGACAGTTTTGCCAGATGTAGAATTCTTGGCCAGTTGGAATTTTTTCTTGCAAAGCTTTCAATATGTTGTCAAGTTGACTTGAGCTTCCATGTTTTCTGGTGAGCAGTTAGTAGCTAGTGAAGATCCTTCCAGGGTACTGAGTGGCTTCTTCTCTATTACTTTTAAAATTGTCTCCTGGTCTTGGCTTTTAATAATAGGATAACAATGTCTTGGTGTAGATCCCTTTGCCTCTAATTTTTTTGGAATTCTTTGAGCTTATCAAATATGAAGACTAGTGTCTTATTAAATTTGGGAATGTTCTGTTATTATTTCTTCAGGTATTCTTTCTTCCTCTTTCTTTATATTCTCATTTTGAAATTCCCATGGTATGTGTTTGTTCACTTATTATCCACAAATTCCTCAGTCATTTAGTTTTTTCTTTTTTCTTCTGTTACTCAAATTAAATCAGTTCAGTAGTCTCATTTCAAGTTCACTGACTCTTTTGCTTGCCCAAATTCGCTTTTGAACTGATTTGATGCATTTTTAAAAATTTCATTTATAGAACTTCTTAGCTCTGGATTTTCTTTTGTCTCTCTTTAATACTTCCTGTAACATTATTACATTCTTATTTTGTTTACCTATTGTTTTTTGTGCTTTCTTTTAGGTTTTTTTTCTTGCCCATGGTTTCTTCAGGCCTTTGAACATACTTAAGAGCTACTTACAGGGTCAGGGAGCTAGCTCAGCAGTCTAAGCATCTGCTTAGGCAAGTGCAAGGGCCTGGGTTCCTCCCCGGTACCACATGCAGTGCTGGTCCTGCCCCGGGCATGCCTGCTCGTCACTGAGACAGGTGCACACCTGAAATCCCAGGGCTGGGGAGGCTGAAACAGGACGATCACTACACATCTGAGCTATGTAGTAAGACCCTGTACCAAATACACGAAATTAAAAAAAAAAAAACAACTAGCAAACAAACAAAAAATAGTTACTTCAAAAACTTTGCTTATTGTTTAATAAGAGATTATATCTTATGTGTTTCATTAGGAGGATGGCTTTCAGTTTATTTTATTCCACTGAAATACTAGAACGTGACAATCTTGGAATTCAGGTTCTCCTCTTTCCCAATGGTCTGATGGCATTTTGTTCTTTTTTTTTTTTTTTAAAAAAAAAAAAAAGTTGTTGTAGTCCTTTTTTTCAGTAACTTTTTTTTTTTTTTTTTTTTTTTTTTTTTTTTTTTTTTTTTTTTTTTTTTTTTTTTTTTTTTTTTTTTTTTTTTTTTTTTTTTTTTGTCTTTTTGAGACAGGGTCTTACTATGCAGTTCAGGCTAGCCTTAAGCTCACTTTGTAGCTCAGGCTGGTCTCGAACTCACAACAATCCTCCTGCCTCGGCCTCCCGAGTGCTGGGATTACAGGCCTGCACCACCACGCCCGGCTCCAAACTGTGTTTTAAAGATTGTAAACTGCCAAGTACAATGACTGTAAAAATCAAATGAACAAAAACATCTTTGCCGGCCTTTGCAGGCAGGTTCTGAGCTGGGACTGTTATACCTTGCTTAGCTGGACTTGTGCTGCCCCCGGAGACTGGCTACAGCTGAAAGCCCTGGGGCCTGTCCAGCGTGCATCTCGCTCCAGGGGTGCATGCGGCTTTCTACATTCTGTAGTATACCCAGGTGTTTTTGAAAGCCCTAATTTCTCAAAAAGCTTTTTTGTAGCTTTCTTCCCAGGCATTAGGTGAGTACTCTAACCTTAATTATAATCTGTTGCCCCAAGCAACTGCGGGTTGTTAGATTTTGTTTTCAAGCAGTGTGTTGTTTTTCTGCCCCGAGCGAGTTCCACACGAGGTGAAGTGGAGATTCGTGATCAGCTTTTCAGGTAGCTCTCGCTCAGATGGCTCATGAGCCTTGTGCATGAACTCTGCTGTCTTCCTCTGGGAACCTGACTCCCTCCCTGGGAATGCGGACTGCATCTTGCAGAGGCTGGTAGATCCTGTGAAGGAGTGAGGCTAGTAAATGTGAAAAAGCTGGAGAACTTTCTTATCATTTTTAGGGCTGACTTCTCGGTTTGGTGCTCACTCTATTGCTATTAGCTTTTGTCTGTTTTTCAGATTTCTGGCAAAGTAGTCTCTTTGTGCATTTCAGTATTTCTGAGGAGAGATGGGAGCTTGGAGCTGTACGCTTCACATTTTTCCTTCCTCACCGCTCATTCATCATTATTTTAGAACACTGCTTCATGGTGACAGCGTTCTATATATTACTCCATTATACAAATGTACCGTAATTTATAGATGTACTGTAATTTACTGTAGATCATTCTGTGGTGATTATCTTTCCACAGTTTCATTTTTCAGTTTAGATAAATTTCTTGAAGTGAAATAACTGTCTAAAGTTCTGAACATCTTCCCTTTTTTCATACTTGTCAAATTTCTCTGAAGAAGTTTTGCATCAAGTTCCCGAGAGCGTGTGCTCCATCATTCCATTCCTTATAATGTAATAGTTGTGCCTGCCTAATAAACAAAACATGGCATCTTGTGATTGTCTGCATATGTTCCCTTAAGAATTTCTCAGGTGACTTGAGTTGAAATCCATTAATTGTTTTGTTCCTTCAGTTTGTGATGTGGTCCCTCCCTCCTCTGTGCAGGACAAAGCTGATAAGCTGCTGTTCTGGTAACGGGTATGCTTCCCTGTTCTCACCAATGTGAAACTTGAACTTATTTTGCAGTGAATCTGAACGGTGCCTACCCTAAGCTGGTGCCTTTCAGACCTGCAGGACGGCTGATTTCGCCACCTCTCCTGCTCTCGGTCATCCTCAACATCCTTCTCAGCCTGGCCATGCACATTGTGGGCTTTGTCTTGGTGCAGAAGCAGCCCTGGTACTCCATGGAGTTGCACAGGTACAGCTATAGCCCCCGGGAGCCCTCACTTGCTGAACAGTGTTCTGGCCACCACGCAGAGTGGTGAGCGAATCTTCATCCTGGTAAAGGCTTTGGCAACCCCAAGTCCTTTAGGTAAATTTACAACATTTATTTCTTCTCCTTAGCATAGTTTGATGGTATCGTTTATTGGCGATACCTTTACCTGGGCTGTGTGCTAATGATCAATGACCATCTGTTATATTTAGAACAGTCAGGGATTATAATTAGCTTTATGTGCCTCAGTTTATGCAGCCCAGTTTAACCCAAGTTCTAGTGAAATTATTAATGTCTTTCTCCATTAAAACTATCCTTGTTTGGTGACAAGTTATATAGTCATTCTACTTATAAATTATTAGTGGTCATAAACTACTAACGGGGAAGCTCATGGCTCATGACTTCTTCATCTTTTTATTATATAACCTTAAATGCACATGCTCTGGCAAGCAGAAGGGCCTGAGTTCAATCCCCAGTTCCGCAAAAAAAAAAAAAAAAAAAAAAAAATGCATGATGGGTATACAATTTGATGCATAAATAACTGGATGAATCTGTTTAGGTATCTGTCTCTATCTAATCTTTCTTTCTATCTGGCTATTATCTATATCTGTCTATCTATCTATCTTTTTATCTATATGGCTATCATCTATCCATCCATCTGGCTATTTCTCTGGCTATCTATTATCTATCTATCTATCTATCTATCTATCTATCTATCTATCTATCTAAAATAAAGGTCTATCTGCTTGATTTTTTCTTCCTTCCTTGTTTTTTCAATATATTCTTACTGAAATGTAGGCAGTTTACAAATGTCAAGTGCCTTCTCTGAAAGTGAAGTTCTGTGGATACAAGTATTTCCTCAGGCCTCCCCATCTCACTTCATTAGTTTTTTTTTTTTTTTTTACAGTGCCTGCTCAGAGCAAAATCAAAGCATCTCAAAGTTAACCATTTCTTCAACTGCTCCAGACAAAACTGGAGCTAATGGCTCCTATACAAGTTTTGAGAACACTACTATATGGTTCTTGGGAACAATCAATTGCATTATTGTGGCTCTTGTATTCTCTAAAGGAAAACCATTCAGGCAGCCCACCTATACAAACTGTGAGTAGAGCTGTGTGGGGCCAGAGACGAGAGATTCTTAGAGAGAACAGATAGGCTCAAGCTTTGCAGGAAGCTGCTGTCCAGTTGGTTCTGATCCTGACTTCCACTCCCGAGCTCTGTAAAGCACATTCTGTAGCCTCGTTCTCATGAGATTTTGCTCCTTCAAAGCTATACTAAATGCGAAGGTTGCTTTTTCCCTCTTATCCCTTCACTGGAAATTTGTCTTCAGGTGTCACTTCTTGGGGATGGCTCCAAATTAGGAGGACAGAATTTTTTAAATATTTGTCCAAATTCGCTCTGGGACCTATGAAGAGAAAGGTCACAGTACATAGTGGAACCTGTCCCCAGTCATGAGGACAGTGGTCGGGATAGCATCGTGTGGTGACAGGCTGAGAGTGAGTCTCTAACCTGGAGGCACCTGACTATAGCAGATTGCAGAGATGTGTGGCTGAAGGGCCTCTCATCTTCTTATGTTCTGGGGTTGGGGAGATGTGTTCGGAGGAGAAGCAATCACGAAGTTAGTCTTTGGGACATTTCTTTTGCACACCATCAGCACTCAACTAACTGGGATAATTCAGAAGCATGAGTTGAAGAAATCACATCCTCATAAAAATTTGTTGGCTCAGGGAAAATTATTTTGTCCCTAACCTTCTTAGGATATGGAAGCAATAAGACGCTGCTGACCTCTACATAAATATAATTAAAAGTTATTTATTTACAGCATTCAATTTTGAGGCAGATGGCTTATACTAATGAGATGGGGGTACTTGAATGTCTTTAAAGCACTTATTAAAAAAGTATTTTTTCATGTTAGTCTCTCTATATTTACCAATTGAAACTGATAATGTGTGTTCTACCTGCCTCAAGGACATGCATAGAAATTGAGATGCCTTGTATCTCAGTGAAGGAGTGTTTTCCATCACCATGCTGAGTTGGATTTAGAAAGCAAGTAAATTTAATCAGTGTTAATCGAGGATATGCCTGTCAATAGCTGTGACACTCCAGAATCTGATTTCTTGAAATGATAGCTTCTGTTCTTCTTTCTTCAGATATATTTGTCCTTGTGGTGATCGTGCAGCTGAGTGTGTGTTTATTCATTCTGTTCGCTGATATTCCAGACTTGTATGGGCGCCTGGATGTGAGTCTGATTTCTGGGGCATTATGACATGGTGCTGTTTTGTGACTGTGGAAGCCTCAGCTGCCACGGCTTTGAGCATTTGACACCAGTTATGTACTGCAGGGACAGCTGAGTTTAAAAGAATGCTGAATTCAGATCCATTTTTAATTTAAACTGACCCAGAAATAAAATTCCATCTAGTCTTGATTTTGTAATACTGAAGACAGCCTTTGGAAAACATTGAACATGTTTCTTTTAAAAGATCCACTGTTAGATTGGGGGAAAAAAAAATCTATGTTTTCTTTTTCAAGTGTGAGAGAATTTCCTCTGAAGTACTTCTGTTTTGAAGTTGTTTAAAGCAATTATGTGTGTAACACGTTGTTGGTTAATTCTCAAATCTGTATTTAGCATTCTTTTACTTTTTAAAAACATGTTTTTCTGTATTTCAAACTTGCTGTCTGCAAGTTTATTCAAAGGGTACACTCACTTGCATTCTGCAATATGAGACAGCTTTGAAACCCTAACGTGTAAACACAATTCTACATAAATAAGCAAGGCAAAAACATGTATTTTGATTCCTCTAACATGTTTATTTTTGAGTTAAAAGGTAGTCATTGCTAAATGCCCTTTATACAATCTAGAAGAGACATCCAAAGAAACTGAGCTTTTTAAACTCAGGGCTTTGAGCATCTGCTTGTCTCTCTACCTCAAAGAGGAGTTTTAAGAAGGGAAGGACGATACCTCACTGATTCTCATTTACGCTGCCTTGCGCACTGAATGGCACAAAGTGGCAAAGAAATGACCACCAGTCAGCGTGCACCCGGCTCCTAAACACGCAGAAGCAGAGGCACACACGGCACGCGGCGCGTTGCAAGCCCACGAAACCTTCACGAACTCACAGCGACACTGGACCTGAAACAAATATCTACCCTCATTCCTTTCGTTTTATGATTATGTTACTTTGGATAAAGTGTATTTACCATTGTTGTCCAGGGATTTTATTAATTAGAGTAGCTTCTCGAGGCACTAGACTTCGCCTGCTGCTTATAACTTCTTAACACTGCAGGCATTAAAGTTAAGCCATGTTGGGTCTGACTTACTCTTTGCTACTTGTGGACTCTACAGAGCGGCTGGATGCCATCCGGTAGCAGGGGTGGGAACATTTCAGTTGTCAGGAGCCTCGGCAGGCTCCCTGCCTGAACGGTACAAAGGACCCCTTGGAAACAGAATTGTTCACATTTCTAAATCCTGTTTGCTCTTATTATATACAAATATGGGTTCACTTTCTAACACATAGAATAGTCAGGAAAGAAAAATTATAATATAACTGTATTTTTCAATCTTTTAAAATTCATATATTATAAATGTGTATTGACTAATTTATGAAGTTTATTTTGTTTTAAGGGAATCCTACTGTTTTTCAACCTAGATACTGCTAACTTTTAAAAAATTTTATTAATTTGTTTTTACTAAGCATCTATTAGGGTGGTTTAAGTTTTAAAAAATAAAAGGCAGTATAAACCTCCCACTCACTGAGCTCCTCTGGGGTCAGTTGATGACACCATCTTAACTACTTTCACACTTATTTTATACACATGTACAGCTGGCCAAATAGCTCAGCAGGCTAAAGCACCTGCAAACAGGCACAGGGGCCAGGATTCGATCCTCAGACCTGCCAGGCTGGTCCTACCCCCAGGGTGCGCTGAGTCTGTGACTGAGACTGGGTGTGATGGGGCACGCCTGTAATCCCAGCTCTTGGGAGGCTGTAAACAGGCAGATCACTGAGTCTGATCTAACAGTGAGACCCTGAACACCCTGTAGACCCTTTCCTAAAACACAGAAACACACACACGTACAGAAGGATGTATATAGTTCTCATGTTCATATTCTCTCTCTCTTTTTATGTGAGCTGTAGCAGCTATTATGTCTGTGAAAATGGGATGAATCCTATAAGAAGTTTAGAGGAGATACTTTAGGGAACAGTGTAGCATAGGAAGCCAGGGGACGTGGGAAAAGGACGATGCTGTGATGCAGGCTGAGTGAGCAGAGTCCTCAGCTGCCCCACCGCTCCGAGGGCTGAACCTGCTGGCCCCTCACACATGCCTGCTGTCTCACAGGAGTGAATCTCGTGGGAACCCCAGCTGTCCTCACAGGCTGTGAGGGGCCCATGAGAAGTAGAGCTTTGGAGTGGATGCGGTGGCGATCCGGAGGACAGTGTTGGGGTGTCTGTTATTTATCTTCCCAGCAGCAGGAGAGCTGAGTGGAACATTTTCTTAGCTGTGTGTATTTATCTTCCCAGCGGCAGGAAATCTGAATGGAACATTTTCATGTTTTCTGTACCCACATACATGGTCTTGCACCTTGCTTCTTGCAAGTAAGAGACTCTGGTACTTGTTCTTATCAGCACATAAATATGCCTCATTCTTTTTAATGACAACACAACATGCTGTTGTATTACATGGTATGTATTATGCATGTACCACACTTTACATGTCCCTCTTAATAGACATTTAAGGACTCTCCCCCAAGTTTTTACTGTCGCAAGTAAAGATGCAGTAAAATAATCCTATTAGTACATGTAGCATATAAATATATCATCACAGTCACGCACAAATATAGATCTGGGATGAATTCCTAGAAATGGATTTAAGTTTGGATTTTAAGAACACTACTCACCAAAGACGTTTATCAGCCTTTACTCTTACTAGTATATGAGGCAATGTATAAGATGGCTTTGGGTGTGGAGGAGTGT